>JAVJIF010008583.1:0-119319 GCA_038442645.1 Agave tequilana
ATCTAGAATCAAGTGCATCTCAAGAAATGAACATATAATTGAACAATACACATAAATTCCATACCTGAAGCCATGTGAAGAATGGATGAAGATCTCAATCTCTTCCTTGATCCTTGCAAAACCTTAATCTGCAAAAACCTTCTTCTCTCTGTCTCTTTCTTTGCACAAAACTCCAATTCAGAAATTGATGGCACCCTAAAAGAGGGAGAGGTTGTTTTCTTTTCAAGAGGAGAGAAGTGGGTCTCACATTTGCAAATACCCCTTGAGATAAAACCACCCATCATGGCCACTTTATATCTCATGAAGTTATAAACTTATATAAATGAACTTTAATATGGGCATACTTAATATCAGTTAACCATAATTAGGGAATCCAATTAATTAGGTTAGTGGGCCATTTAACATTTAATGTGAGATTAACATTCTCCCACTTGGACCCTAGCCGATTATGTTAAAACTTTAGAAAACAAATAAAAGAAAAGACTCATTAAAAACATTTTGACTCCATTGGATTCCATACTGAAAAACTTTGACACGTGATCACGAATTTTAAAAAACAACAATGATAAGCCCAAATAATAGATACTGTAACACTGCAATTAGCTTGGACCATAAATGTGAGTCATAGCGGTTTATACAACTTCTATGTCATACTCCCTTCTATGTACCACAACATTGATAACCCTTACTAATTGAGTCCATAACCAAAATGACCCCTGTAATTGTCTTGTTAAGACATTTCCTATTAACAAACATCCATACATAATATGTGCACACATAATGGATAACAGGAAACACAGAAACAAATTTATTGCGCAATAGTGTCAATTACATAAGCACCAAACATACATTACAGATTGCTCAAAAGACCTATTCTAATAACATGTTCTTGAATGTCTTGGAGGCAATCCCTTGGTCAATGGATCAGCAACCATTAAAGTGGTACTTATATTTTCAATTGACACCTTCTGTTTCTGAACTCTTTCTCTAACCACCAAGTACTTAAGTTCCATGTGTCTGGAACCACTAGAGTACTTTCCATTCTTAGAGAAGAAAACGGCTGCTGTATTATCACAAAATATCTTCAGCGGCCGCCTGGCAATAGAATCAACTACACCAAGTGCTGAGATAAAATCCGTAACCATAATGCATGATTCGTGGCCTCAAAACATGCTATGAACTCAGCCTCCATCGTGGATGAAGCAGTGATAGACTGCTTTACACTCTTCCACGAGATTGCCCCACTTGCTAGCATGAATATGAAGCCTGAAGTAGACTTCCTGCTATCTGGGCAACCAGCAAAATCTGAGTCCGAATAGCCGATCACTTCCAACTGATCTGATCTCCTATATGTGAGCATATGATCCTTCGTCCCTTGAAGATACCGCATTACTTTCTTTGCCAATTTCCAGTGCTCCATTCCTGGATACTCTGGTATCTTCCTAACATCCCAACAGCAAAACTGATATCTGGCCTGGTACAAGTGGTGCATACATCAAGCTCCCAACTGCTGACGCATATGGAACTTTCTGCATTTGACCCTTTTCTAAGTCATTTCTAGGACACTGGCTCCCACTTAATTTGTCACCCTTCAATGGGTGCACAACTGGCTGAACATAATTCCATATGAAATCTTTCCAAGACTCGATTGATATAACCTTTCTGAGACAGTCCTAGCAATCCTCGAGATCTATCCCTGAAGATCTCTATGCCAATGACATAAGCTGCCTCACCCATATCAACCATCTGAAAGTTCTTGGTAAGATAGCTTTTAGTTTCATACAGTAAACCAATATCACTACTGGCCAACAAAATATCATCCACATACAGAACCAGAAAGATAAACTTGCTCCCACTGATCTTCAGATATATACACTGATCAACAGTGTTTCTGTAAATCCGAAAGAGTAATGGTATCATTAAACTTTATATACCATTGCCTGGAAGCTTGTTTAAGTCCATATATGGATTTCTTTAATTTGCAAGCCAAGTGTTCTGTTCTTTCTTTGCGAACCCTTCAGGTTGCTCCATGTAAATTCCTCATCCAAATTTCCATTCAGAAAAGCTGTTTTCACATCCATTTGATGTAACTCCAAATCATAATGAGCTACAAGGGCCATAATGATTCTAAAAGAGTCCTTCTTTGATACTGGAGAGAAGGTTTCTCTATAATCAATGCCTTCTTTCTGAGTGAAACCTTTAGCCACAAGTCTGGCCTTATATCGTTCGATATTGCCTTTGGAGTCGCGCTTGGTCTTAAAGACCCATTTACACCCGACTTTCTTACAGTTATTAGGCAATTCGACGAGATCCCAGACTTTGTTTTGGTCCATAGATTTCAACTCTTCATTCATAGCATCAACCCATTTACTAGAATCATTGCATTCTATGGCTTGTGAAAATGAAACTGGATCTTTATTAATCCCAATATCAAAATCAGATTCCTGTAGATATACCACATAATCATCTGAAATGGCAGATCTTCTTTCCCTTTGAGATCTCCTCAAAGCTGCCGGTTGTGGTGGTTCTACAATATTTTCAATGGCGATATCCTCATGAAGTGGTGAACCAATATCATTATGTTGTTCTGGTATCTCAGCTTGATGATCAAGCTGAGGGACAACAATTTCTCTTGAAGGAAAGGGTATTGGATATTTACCCTTACCACCTCAAGATCCACCTTTCTTGGTTCATCACTCCCACTAATTTCGCCATTCTCAAGGAATCTGGCATTACCAGTTTCAACAATTCTTGTACTAGGTTAGGACAATAAAATTTGTACCCCTTAGACTTATCTGGATAACCAATGAAATACCCAGATATTGTTCTTGAGTCTAATTTCTTTTCTTGTGGATTATATATTCTAGCCTCTGCTGGACAACCCAAACATGTAAATGTCTTAAACTAGGTTTCCTACCAGTCCACAACTCGAAAGGAGTTGTTGGGACTGCCTTACTAGGAACCCTGTTCAAGATATACATAGCAGTCTTTAAGGCTTCATTCCACAATGAATTAGGTACATTAGAGAAGCTCATCATGCTTCTAACCATATCCATAAGTGTTCGGTTTCGCCTTTCAGCAACACCGTTCTGCTGAGGCGTACCTGGCATTGTGTATTGAGCACAAATACCATGCTTTTCTAGAAATTTGGCAAATGGGCCAGGATTTTGTCCTGACTCATCATATCTTCCATAAAACTCACCACCTCGATCTGATCTTATGATTTTAACCTTTCTATCTAATTGTCTCTCGACCTCTGTAATGAACACCTCAAGGATGTCAACAGCCTGAGACTTTTCATGAATTAGATATACATAACCATAACGAGACAGATCATCTATAAAGGTAATGAAGTATCTCTCTCCCGTAAAACATGGAATAGAGAGTGGTCCGCAAATATCTGTATGAATTATCTCAAGAAGCTCTTTACTTCTTGTGGCACCTTTCTTGGTGTGTTGGTTTGCTTTCCTTTTATGCAATCCACACACACACCAAAATCAGTGAAGTCTAGGTTATCCAAAATCCCATTCTTCACTAATCTTTCAATTCTATCCCTGGAGATATGCCCAAGTCGTCTATGCCACAAGATAGAGGATTTTTCATCAATTAAACCACGTTTAGAACCAACATTCGAATGCAGGGTTAAAAGTGATTGTGCAAACTCATAATTCAAGGAAATTTTATATAAACCATCACATAAAATTCCATGTCCAACCGAAATTGAATTATACATTAAATTGAGTTTTCCACAACTGAATAACACTGAATATCCAACAACATCTAATTTGGATAAAGACATTAAGTTCCTAGAAATCGAAGGTACATAAAAAGTGTCTTCAAGATCCATCTGATGACCCGTCTCTAAGAGTAGTCGATAAGTTCCAACATTCTCGACCTCCACTTTGAGACGGTTCCCCATAAAGACAAATCTCTCACTTTCCTTCGGTTTCGGGTTGTAAGGAATCCCTGCATTGAATTAGTTATGTGAGTTGTGGCTCCAGAGTCAATCCACCAAGTATTAGAAGGAACTTCAGCAAGATTTGATTCATAACATACAAAAGAAAGATTTGTACCTTTCTTTTCGAACCAAGCCTTCCTCTTGTTGCAGTCCTTCTTCACATGTCCTTTTCTGCCACAAAAGTAGCATTTGACAGTGAAAGTCTTTCCATGACCCTGGCTACTTTCCCCAGGTTCATTCCATTTCTTTGGTGGAAACCTCTTACCTCTTCCATATTTACCCTTCTTATGGATAGCTCCTTGAGATACTGCCAACACTGAGTGATGTCCTTCTTGCCTCAGTCTCACTTCCTCTTGAACACACATACCAGTCAGCTCATTCAGATTCCACTTATCCTTATGAGTATTATAATGAATCTTGAATGGTCCGAACTGAGGAGGAAGTGAGTTGAGGATGAACTGTACCAAGAAGGATTCATCCACTTTCATACCCAGTGTTCCTAACTTGGCAGCTTTATCAGTCATATTAAGAATGTGTTGTTGAACTCCTCTACTACCATCATATTTCATAGTAGTTAGTTCAGCCATAAGGGTGCCAGCTAATGACTTATCAGCAGATTTAAATCGGTCTCTTACAGCAGTTAAAAGTTCAGATGCATTAGTAGTTTGAGGGAGTGAAGTCTTGATATTGTTGGCAATGGTCATCTTAATGAACATGAGACTGAGTCTGTTCGACCTTTCCCAGGCTTTGGCATGGCTAACCTGGTCTGCTGTGCTTTCAGCAGTCACTTCATCAGGTTTCTCTACTAAAAGAGCCATGTCAAGGTCCAGTACACCCAGTGTGAATTGGACATGTTCAAACCACTCAGAGAAGTTTGTACCATCCAGGGCTGGAATGCTAGTTGCATGAGTGTGAAGGGAAGTGGGAACGTTCACTGAAACAAAATAGGACAAGCTCACATTAAGGCCTCGAATCAATACAAAAACTTTAAATTTATGAAGATGAACTATTGATATCACTTTGATTTCTCCTTTGGGCGAAACCTAAGCATATCCAGTGTTCACTCTACAGGTGAGACTTCTTTTATCACCTATGTAGGTCTAATATAATTTATGCCACTTAGACAGTAAGTCATGTTACCTTTGGGTATCCAATTCTACACCACTAAGTTGCATAAATTACACTACCCTACCCGGTTCATAATTATTTGAAAGAGACTTTCTTTTGGGCCAGTCCCAATCTCCTAACTAGAACCGCCATCGAGAATATTACTGTCTATACTGTCACCCTCATTGACAAGTCTTTTATGTAGTTGTATATTCATAAGGCTTACTAATATAGGTCACTTTGGCAACTACTAAATCAATAAACCGTATGAATACAAAACTAACCAATAATATTCTCTAACCTTTTATTTGAGTAATGCTATAATACTCCAATTTTATTACTTGACCTATATCAATCAATATTAACACAACAACATTAAATGTGTAACATACATTATGATTGAATTAAACATACATTAGTCGACTGGACAAGGAACTATTAGTCGACTTGGAACAAGATAAGTCGACTATAGTGGAAGTCCCAGTCGACTAGGGTCAAGTCAAGTCGACTATAAATTTTAGGTCTAGTCGACTAGGGCAAAGTAAGTCGACTATGTAATAAAGGTTAGTCGACTAACAGAGAAACAGAGAACCACTCAACTTTCGGGTCACTCTGTTAGTCGACTTGGACAAAAGGATTAGTCGACTATACCCTTATTAGTCGACTACTCAAAATATCAAGTCGACTCCTGTACTGAAACAGAGAGTTCTTAACTTTCTGGAAAGGGACTTAGTCGACTAGTGTTTCGGGCTAGTCGACTAACAGTCGACGAAACAGTTATCTGAAGCAGTTCCTGTTTAATCGACTGAAGTCATAAATTAGGGAAAATTAGGGTTTCTAATTCCTGAATTTTGATCCCAATTAATTGTACAATTAGAGGAATATGAACAGAATATTAGGGTTATTAAATCCTCTTAAAATTCTACAATTAAAAGAACAAAAATTTGATTTTGAACTGTTAATCAAAAACCCTAATTTCCCATAATCCATAATCCAAGATGTATTGATTCTAAAACACAGCTCTGATACCATAATGTAAGAATTAAACTTCATGCGGATTAAATTGCCATGGATCTAGAATCAAGTGCATCTCAAGAAATGAACATATAATTGAACAATACACATAAATTCCATACCTGAAGCCATGTGAAGAATGGATGAAGATCTCAATCTCTTCCTTGATCCTTGCAAAACCTTAATCTGCAAAACTTTCTTCTCTCTGTCTCTTTCTCTTTGCACAAAACCTCCAATTCAGAAATTGATGGCACCCTAAAAGAGGGAGAGGTTGTTTTCTTTTCAAGAGGAGAGAAGTGGGTCTCACATTTGCAAATAACCCCTTGAGATAAAACCACCCATCATGGCCACTTTATATCTCATGAAGTTATAAACTTATATAAATGTAACTTTAATATGGGCATACTTAATATCAGTTAACCATAATTAGGGAATCCAATTAATTAGGTTAGTGGGCCATTTAATATTTAATGTGAGATTTAACACGGAGCGCAAGCACCCGTTGCAGCCCCGACCCAGCAACAAACGCCTGTAGCCGCCACAGCACCAGAAGTGACCCAACAAGAACGCCACCACCAGTGTCAGCTAAGCCACCTTCAGTGCCACCACCGGCACAAACACCATTGTCGTCACCGCCTCCTGCATTGCCTCCACCAGTTGCAGCGCCATTGCCACCGCCAGTTGCTGCACCTCAAACACCACCAACTCCTGCACCTCTGCCACCGCCACCTGCATTGCCACCGCCACTGCCTTCGCCAGCACCAGCACCAGCACCAGCGCTGCCCCCTCCAGTCCAGCACCAGTGCAGGCACCAGCTACAGCTCCTATAACACCAGTGCCAGCACCACACCAGCACCAGCTCCAGCAAAAGGAAAGAAGAAGCACAAGAAGCAGCCACCTGCACCAGCTCCGGCAGCACCCAGCCCACCCCTACCTGCACCAGCTCCGGCCGCACCCAGCCCACCAGCACCACCTGCACCCCCAGAGGAGGATGTGGAGGCCCTAGCACCGTCACCGGATGCGATACTGTTCACCTTCAAATCTTCTTTGGTTTTCTTTTACTGACAAAAAGATTTGTTCTTCAACAATAGCATATTTTCACTTATGTATAAGACAGACAGAAGTCTGCAGTAATCTACATATATTTTGAATGCATATAATGAAGCAAATGGAGGGAGGGAGATGCAAACCTGTCACCATGTCATCTTCGGATCATATATACCCCAAATCAAACCCATAAAAAAGTTAAAAATTTCATATAGAAAATTAAACTGATCTGAAGATTGCAATCAAAACAAAATTTCTAACTAGCAGTAAATTTAGGCCAAACTAAATCCTACTGCAAGAAACCTGACCAAATCTCAACTTCTGAGTGATTGGGTGCAATGCAAAACTCTACACCAGAAAAATGTAAAACAGATCAGATCAGACAAAGTAGATCATCTTGAACATACATACATACATACCAGATAGTTACTGCACGCATATAAAGATAAAACTTCCAATTATTTGATAAGTTCTATCAGTTCATAAATGCAATGCATTAAACTTGTACTCCGTTGTTAGTATTTATAAAATTACTTTTACCTATACACCAATCAAATGCAGTTGCTATTCAGGTATTCATGAGAATCACAGTTCAAAATAAAGGGGCTTCATGAAGGGATCCAACAACAAACAAGATTTCACAACCAACCATCAAGCTGACATTGACCTGCCTACAAACTCTGCCAACTATTTCAGAAGTCCTTGATAATAACTGTTTATGTGCACATTTATCCAAATTCAACAAGCTCGGTGCATGACGACCCTTTCCTATCTACGACATGTATATCCCTCTTTTCTTGCTTCAAAGATCTTCTAATTGTTACAGCTGCTTCATCTTAATACTAGCAGTAATAACCCTCTCCGTCTATAATTCTACCTTCTTCTTTTTCTTTTTTTTTGGACGCAGAATGGCTCTGGTACAATTTATGATGGGAGGACACTTAGACGATGGACAAAAACAGTTGTGGCCACCCTTCTGCTGCCAACTACCAGATAAGCCAGAAGTAGCTCCGACAACGAGTTTAATGTTTTGTTTCACGCAGTTATGTTTGATTCATCCATCAAATTATGAAAGAAAGAAAATGCAGTGTTGGTGTTTATCAGAACCCTAGAATGAGTGTGTAGAAAACAAGAGATTCTCTTGGCATTATTTGGAGTGCATGATAATAAAAAGAGCTTTTATTTTTTAGTTGTATTACGTACGCACACTGTCATCATTATCATTGCTATGCTCATCGTCATCCAAGTATTCTTTTCATCAAAATGGGAAACTTGACAGAGCACAAGTATAACTCAAGGAGTGCATATTATCTAATGCTAACCCCCTGTGAACCGGTGACCAGACGCTGGCTGAGAAAACTATAGGAAGAAAGAGGCCCATTCAGAGGTGCGGGACTATCCTATCTATCACACAAAAGCTCATGGCAATGAAGAGGCATACATCTGGAAAGAAGATAGCAACGTTTATAATAAGGAATTTAATTGTTCTTTGAGGTGCAATATTAACCTAACAGGCCAAATTGAAATACATCTCCAAATTCTTTATCAAGTAATTAGATTTTCACATAACCCACACTACCTTTAAAAGTGAGGCAGTAACCTTCTCTCACATATTAAACATGTCATGACTCGAACATTTTTTCTAGTTTACCATTATAATGCTAACCACGAATAAGTTAAATCCATTCAAAAAACACTAAATAAATCTCCTCCCCCCAGTACACCTCATACTCTTTCACCAAGAGGGGGGGTGAGAAAAATTTCTAACTTCCATTTCTCTCTCAATCTCAGAACCCCGTTCTCTCTAATCCTCATCCTATTATTTCTCTACTCATATGTTTTGTCATGTCTTTCTTAGCCCCACACGCATACATGATAAAGTTTCGCATGAATCCCTTGGTGGTGTTGCTGTTAATAAGCACTAACAGGAAGAAGATCTGGATATTCCCAGGATTTAACAGGGACAGATGTAAGATTCCATTCCAAGTAAGTCTTCTAAGGTTTCAAATATGAAAGATAAGCAAACATGATGTTGGTGTGGAGGCTGGATTTTGGATTGTGTGCAGAAATGTCAAGCTTGTTTCTTTTGCTCTTTTGCGGCTGTTGCTTTAGACTGTCTCTAGGTTTCTTTATTTGGTTTGCAGCTCTTGCAACATCTTTTGTAATTAAGACTTCTACACACACACACACACACACACACACACACACACACACACACACACACACACATAGACTTCTACACACACACACACACACACACACACACACACACACACGGTTGGAGCATTAGCTTAATCCTATTATCTCAAAAAAGAAGCAAATATGATTTAAAACTTTAAAGGGTGAATTAATAGTTTTAGACTTTTATGGTAAAAGATATTTGCCAATTAAGTATTTCAAAATTGTTTTCCCATTCATCTTCTGTTAATAAAATCAACAGAGCCTGGCATAGATGATTGTGGTTAAGTGAATTGTACCTAAACCTGAAGGGGGATTTGAGTTGACTTCATTTACATCTACTTTAAAAGAACTGTAGATTTCTTTTGCTTGATCGTAAAGGATAAGATGGCTCTTTCAGGAATTAAAGATGGAAACCATAAATGAGATTTAATAAAGTGGTTAGGAAAGCAACATCAATGATTTTAAAGTCAATACTTTATATAATCCACAACTTGTGAATTGGTTTGCATTGAATATTTAATAGATTTAGAAACTCAATCCAGTAATATTGTTTAGCATGATAGAAACTCAACATCTATCAATAAATGCATTGCATGTTAGTATCGACCAGTACAATTTACTTTCGGAGATCACATTAGAATTAGATAAGTGTCAGATAACCACTTCGCTGAAAAGGTTGAGTGATAAATTGTGGGTCAACAACGTGTATGAAGAAATTTTAGCACAGGCCAAGCCCTCATGTGGGCCATTCAAGCCATGTAAAAAGACCTGTAACGCAAAGATGACTTGCATGGAAAGACAGAGTAAATAGGTGCCACAGATTTTAAATTATCACTGATAAAATTCAAACCCAAAACCTCTTGAAAAAATTTGGTGATGTGATACCATATCAAGTAATCGTTTTACCCAAAACTGTTAGCACTTAATAGATAGAGATCCTTAGATTCTAATTGGTCAAACCTCGATGTTTGTAGGGAGAAAAAAAGTTGTCAGTTTCTGTCAAATTGAAAAGAACAAAAATGGAAGACAAGAAAAGAAATGAATGCAATCATGTACAGTCTACTTAGAAATTTGATAATTCTACGCTCAACAAATTGGTTCTTTTCCAACTACAAGAGATCATCTACGGACACAAATGATATATTTAAATGAAAATAAAAAGATAGAAAGAAGTCAATCAGAGAAACAATAATTTTTAAGACTGCCCATAAAAATATTTGAGATCTGGTACATGACATGAACCAAACTAAACATGAAAGAAACTTGAGAATGCCACTGGTATCCAAGCCCAGAATCAATCAGCTTACTAGATTTGGATTGAAACCTCACATGAGTTCAGCCTAAATCTGGTCATGATCTTCTAGTAACTGAATTGTGGTAGATTGCACATAAAAGTTCCCCCAATGAGAAAATATCTATACACCTCAAGCTCATTTAGTGTCCACATTGTCTACTTCTATTTCCTCTCGCAGATCATACTCAACCACAAGACAAAGGTTGTCAACCAGTTTGTGATTCACATGACAACCTGCACACTGTTTGGATGGCAATGTCAGTTCCTAAGAAACAACATTTCTCCTCTTGAAGGATGAACTTTTGACATAATTATATAAACAATTTTTGAAGTGCATACGTAAGATTGGCAAGAATTATAAAAAAGCAAAAGGGAATTTGGAATTGAACATCCTTAGTAATTCTTATTCATCAGCAACAGATAAGTAAATTTTGCCATCAGAAGACAGATGGGTGTAATCTCAAAATATTAACCAATAAGATAAAGCTTAACAAAAGAACTGAATCAATATTTCTGATTGCCGGTCAACTGGACGTAACCATCTATGACTTCATGTGAAAGTTCCTAGAAGAGGCTGCTACTATACTGTTTTCATAGTTTAAACTTGTTTGACAATGGAACAATCTACCCAATAGTTGTATACTAAGAAGGAGATTAGAGAAAGAGGCTAGCAGACAAGAACTGAGATATATAGTTCTCGGTACAATTTAAGCCATGGACCAAACAGGTGCACAAATGCCCTAGGAAATACTATGTCCATATGAAGTTATTAATGTGACAACATGCAAAATTTTATCTATCTTCTTTGGACATGCCACATTTAGTTATGTAAAAGTAAGTTGATTCATTACTCTGTAATGCGCGCGCCGCGCGCGTGTGTGTGTTTGTGTTTGTGTGTTTTAATGTGTAAATATATTAGCAGCTGAAAAATCTAACAGAATTTAAAACGAGAAAATGAGAGTATAGTATACCTGTACAAAAACAGTACCCCGTTCATATGCTACTCTATTTATGGTTCGTTGTGTTCTTTCTCCACAGGCGTTGCAAGTGAATTGCACGAGTAACCTTCTTCGAGGAAGCTTTAAATCAAAGGATGGTTCCTTATGTATTGCAAGATGGAAGACAGATTAGCGGAAAGTAGTGAAAAATGAGACCTCAACGTTAAATGATGTCAATTCAAATCCCAAAATATAATGCAAAAGTCATTGAGATATTGAAATACAACATCATGCCACAGTGCACAAAGTCCATGCACTAAACTTCCACATAGATAGAAGCCCATTTTAATATCATCAGCGGCATTAGCAATAACACAAAGTTAAATGATTTTGCATCACACATAATAAGCACATGATATCTTCCAAACTATTTCTTTTCCGAGAGTAGATATATTTCTGAAATATAAATAAAGAGTTGAATAATTCTGAAATATAAACGAAACTCGAATAAAAAGAGAGAGAAAATTTGGGTTTCTCAAGAGAGACCCAGACACCCTTACACATCAAGGGGGCAATAAGTATCCAGTTTATAACAACTTCTTTATCCATAGCCATACTAGATAAAACCTCAAGGGGGCAAACCCTCATATGACATTCTAAGGTCCAACTTGTAACAAGTTCTTATCCACAGGCAAACCTAAGATACATAAAATCATTCTCACATCCACCTTAACTCATCTACAACCGAATTTCTAAATCTACATGAAGATGGCATTCCTCCCTTTAAATCAACACTGACTCAAGGTCAATCAGCATTTGGTTTTGGATACTCGTTACAACTAATAGCCACCCAAAGGTTTATAATGTGGCAAGCACTAAGAACCAAGATAATAACTACAAGGACCTTAATAACGGCAATGACAGAGACAGATGTGATATATTGTCAGTTATTTTTTTTTTTCTTGCTAAGGTACACACTACACACCCGGGAAATCACCTTGCACCAAAATTCAGAATCATTTCAAGATTTAGAAGCACCTTCATCTTCACAACATCTCACTCATGACTCCGTTCCACTTTCAAGCATCATTGATTCAATAAAATAAGAGCATTCATTCTCTTCTGAGAGAACATTTGGCATAGAACTAAAAAAATGACACCTGGGATGTAAATGGAGCACCCTTTTGTTCAAACGATAAAAGATTCTAAACGAACATTCGACTATGGGTATACTCTCGACCAAAAAGATTGTTTCTTTTTCAGGTTTTTTTATTAAAAAAACTCATTTTAATAAATAATTAGAAAAAAAAGACCTCCCCCAAAATAATTACTAAAATCGACATCTGACAAGTCACGTAGGCGAGGACGCTAGCGTGGCACTGGCGGGCGTGCAAAGGGGTGAAGATTTAGGGTCGGGTTTTCAAAAACCAAATGTAAAAAATAGCTCAAAATTCAGGTTCGAGTTTGAAAACCCGAATCTGAGCTATACCAAAAAAAATTCTCTCTCTCTTCTCTCTCTCTCTCTCTCTCTCTCTCTCTCTCTCTCTCTCTCTCTCTCTCTCTCTCTCTCTCTCTCTCTCTCTGTGTGCAGGATTTTTTTTTGTACAAATTCAAGTTCAGATTTTGACAAAAACCCAAACCTGAATTTTAAGCTATTTTTTGCGTTTGGGTTTGAAGACCCGAACCTGAATTTTCTCCCGCACCAGCGCCATGCTGACGAGGCGAAAATGGTCCTCACCGTGGCGGGAGAGGTCAGTTTTGGTAATTATTTTAGGGAGAGGTCTTTTTTTAATTATTTATTAAAATGATTTTTTTAATAAAAAAAACCCTTCTTTTTCATAATCTACTCCAAATTACATTCTTTTTCCGTCCAGAAAGCAATTAAAAGCAGTGAAACTGGTACACTTTATCAATTAACAACGCCTCATACGTCTATGCGAAAATACCTCAAAGAGAATTCCGCTCCAACAAACCTACCCACTTCTCAAAATCACTTCTTTTGCGCAAAATCAAAGATTGCAAGTACCGTGCAAAAATTAAACAAATTGAACCTTAGATGAAGGCGTGCTGCTCCCTTCCTCCAAATTATTCCCATTCGAGCAAGCGACGCTTCTGGGTCTCCCTCGACGAGCGCAAATTCGCAATCTGGGATACCAAAATAAGCTCTAGTAATCCACGCAATAAGAATGGGACTATAAGTGCAAATAAGGGAAAGTTGAGGGGCTGACCTGGAGACAGGTAGCTTTGATTCGGAGATGGGGAGAGACATAGAAGAAGATCGAGGGGGTTTGGAGCAAAAGAAGCTCGGAGAGGAGAAGAATCCCTTGCTGCTGCCGCTGGTCGCTAGCGCCATTCCTCTCTCTTCGAATCAGAGTGGAGTTTGAGACGAGAATAAATAGCAGATCGGGTGGGTAGCGAGTACAGTTGCGGATCGGATCTCCAAGCCCGACCCGTTGTGACGGTTCTAGTCAACCTCTTCAATATTTGTGGAAGTTCAATTACGTTTGTTAGGAAAAAAATTAAAAAAATAATAGCAGAAAAAAAATTATCAAAGATAATCTTTTATATGTCTTTCATGAATCCTACTCAAAATATGGTTTTCATATACTAACAAATTACTTATTAACAAATTCAGAAAAAATTATTTGGAATAAAACAAAGAGACTCTCGAGATGATATGAAAGTAAAATTGAACCTCACCGTGTTATTTAGATGGCGGTGGGTAATCAAGCGATGACAGTGAGAAAGACGACGACTGCGATGAGAGAGGAAGAGGAGGCGACGGCTGGAGGGAGAAAGAGGAGGAGGAGGATGCTGGGATAAGAAGAAGGAGCTCTCTCTCTCTCTCTCTCTCTCTCTCTCTCTCTCTCTCTCTCCTCTCTCTCAGCTTTTAAATCTATGGAATACTTAGATTATAATCAGAATGTGGTATATTACACTGAACATTTAGCCCCTGGGACAGATTTGAAAGAGATGGTATCTGACTACTGCAAGCCAAACAATGAGGCTGAAATTCCTACGGCAATTGAGAGTGGGAGTGATTTACATAATTTAGATGGTTGTACAATATTAGATGCCAAAGAGTATGAGGCTGATGAAAATTTATGCACTACAAATAGTAAGACAGTTAATGTACCAATTGATGCAAATCCAAGTGAAAAGTCAACAAATGCAGATGGGAAGGCTCAAAGCTCTCAGGTTACCAATCATTGAGAATGGTGAAACAAGCTTTTGGCTGAAATATGAGGAGTTTATGTGGAAAAAAAAACCTTCTGGCTCCACTTACTTTTTGCAGATTTTGTTTGATCAAAGTGTGGTCGTGCCCATGTGATTAAAAACACTTTATGTTGTAATTTGAATTTAAGTAATGTAAATGGATATCAAATCTGATACTAAGTATGATATTGCTTTGATACTGGCTAACAAATATGATATTGAATAGCAAATTGTGTTATCATTATTTTGTAGTTGACTATTATTTGATGTATTAGATAGAGATTGTTAAATATTTGATAAAGTAGATGGTTGTCTATTATTGCATGAACATACAATTGAAATAGGTAAATGTATATGAAGTATAAGATTACTCCAAGTGGGCTTTTTTGTTGGAAAAAAATAGAAATTATATGCGGAATAAAGACCATGGATCAATGAATCACATACAACTCAAGATAATCAAATGCATAAAATGAGCAATAATAAATGCACTATACCTGAAGCCATTGAAAGTTGAATGAGGACGAGAATCCTTGTGATTGATGGAAGAAGACAAATCCTTGATCTTTCCTTTGATTTGAACCTGCAACCCTAGAGCAATTTGATCCTCTTCTCTCTGTCTCCCTCTTTACCACAAAACTCTCTTTTTCTCTTAGCGATGGTTATTCCTCAAAATAAGGAAGGAGTCTGTTGTGTCATTCACGGGAGGAGAGAAGTGGGTCTTTTAATTGCTAAATAATCACCCATGATAATACCACCCATCATAGTTCTTTTATACCCCAGGTGACTATTAAAACTATACACAATTGTCACTTTAATATGGGCATAACAACATATCAGCTAATCTTTTATTAGGAATCCAATATTAATTAAGGTTGAGTGGGCCACCATGATGTGAGATTAATATTCTCCCACTTGGACCACTAACCGATTAGGTTAAAACTTTAGAAAATAAATAAAAGAAAAGACTTCTTTTGAAAATTATTTTGACCCTATTGGATTCCATACTTAAAAATTTGACACGTGATCACGAATTTAAAATAATAACAACTGATAAGCCCAAATATGAAATACCGTAATACTACAATTAGCTTGGACTACCAATGCGAGTCATAGCGGTTATACAACATCCACGTCATACTCCCTTCTATGTACCACAACATTGATAACCCTCACTAATTGAGTGCATAACCAAAATGACCCCTGTAATTGTCTTGTAAAGACATTTCCTGTTTAACATACATCCATACATAATATGTGCACACATAATTGAATAACAGGAAACACAGAAACAAACTTTTATTTGTACAATAATGTCAATTACATAAGTACCAAATACACATTTACAGATTGCCCAAAAGACCCATTCTTACAACATGTTCCTTGAATATCTTTGGAGGCAATCCTTTTGTCATTGGATCAGCAACCATTAAAGTGGTACTTATACTTACAATTGACACCTTTTGTTTCTCAACTCTTTCTCTAACCACCAAGTACTTAAGTTCTATGTGTCTAGAACCATTAGAGTACTTACCATTCTTAGAGAAAAACACGGCTGCTGTATTGTCACAATATATCGTCAACGGTTTGGCAATAGAGTCAACTACACCAAGTGCTGAGATGAAATTCCTTAACCACAATGCATGATTCGAGGCTTCAAAACAAGCTATGAACTCAGCCTCCATCGTGGATGAAGCAGTGATAGTCTTCTTTACACTCTTCCACGAGATTGCCCCACCTGCTAGCAGGAAAATGAAACCTGAATTAGACTTCCTGCTATCAGGGCAACCAGCAAAATCTGAGTCCGAATAGCCGATCACCTCCAGCTGATCAGATCTCCTGTATGTGAGCATATAGTCCTTCGTCCCTTGAAGATACCGCATAACCTTCTTAGCCAACTTCCAGTGCTCCATTCCTGGATTGCTCTGGTATCTTCCCAACATCCCAACAGCAAAACTGATATCTGGCCTGGTACATGTGTGAGCATACATCAAGCTCCCAACAGCTGATGCATACGGAACTTTCTGCATTTGACCCTTTTCTAAGTCATTTCTGGGTTGGCTACCACTTAAACTGTCACCCTTCTGAATGGGTGCAGGACTGACTGAACACATTTCCATATGGAATCTTTCCAAGACTCGATTGATATACCCTTTCTGAGACAATCCTAGCAATCCTCGAGATCTATCCCTGAAGATCTCTATGCCAATAACATAATTTGCCTCACCCATATCAACCATCTGAAAGTTCTTGGTTAGATAACTCTTAGTTTCATACAGCAAACCAAGATCACTACTGGCTAATAAGATGTCATCTACATACAGAACCAGAAAAATAAATTTGCTCCCACTGATCTTTAGATATATACACTGATCAACAGTGTTTTCTGTAAATCCAAAAGAGGTAATGGTATCATTAAACTTTATATACCATTGCCTGGAAGCTTGTTTAAGTCCATATATAGATTTCTTTAATTTACAAGCCAAGTGTTCTTGTTCTTTAATTGCGAACCCTTCAGGTTACTCCATGTAGATATCCTCATCCAAATCTCCATTTAGAAAAGCAGTTTTCACATCCATTTGATGTAACTCCAAATCATAATGAGCTATAAGTGCCATAATGATTCTAAGAGAATCCTTCTTAGATACTGGAGAGAAGGTCTCTGTATAATCAATGCCTTCCTTCTGAGTGAAACCTTTGGCCACAAGTCTAGCCTTATATCGTTCGATATTGCCTTTAGAGTCGCGCTTGGTCTTAAAGACCCATTTACACCCGACTTTCTTACAGTTATAAGGCAATTCAACGAGATCCCAGACTTGGTTTTGGTCCATTGATTTCAACTCATCTTTCATAGCATCAACCCATTTACTAGAATCATTGCATTCTATGGCTTGTGAAAATGAAACTGGATCTTTATTAATCCCAATATCATAATCAGATTCCTGTAGATATACCACATAATCATCTGAAATGGCAGATTTTCTTTCCCTTTGAGATCTTCTCAAAGCTGCCGGTTGTGGTGGTTTTACAATATTTTCAATGGGAATATCCTCATGGAGTGGTGAACCAACATTAACTTGTTGTTCTGGAATCTCAACTTGATGATCAAGCTGAGGTACAACAATCTCTCTTGAAGGAAAGGTAATTGGGATATTTACCCTTACCAATTCAAGATCTACCTTTCTTGGTTCAGTACTCCCACTAATTTCACCATTTTTCAGGAATCTGGCATTACCAGTTTCAATTATTCTTGTACTACGGTTAGGACAATAAAATTTGTATCCCTTAGACTTATCTGGATAACCAATGAAATACCCAGATATTGTTTTTAAGTCTAATTTCTTTTCTTGTGGATTATAAATTCTAGCCTCTGCTGGACAACCCCAAACATGTAAGTGTCTTAAACTGGGTTTCCTACCAGTCCACAACTCGAAAGGAGTTGTTGGGACAGCCTTACTAGGAACCCTATTCAAGATATACATAGCAGTTTTTAAAGCTTCATTCCACAATGAATTGGGTACATTTGCAAAGCTCATCATGCTCCTAACCATGTCCATAAGTGTTCTATTCCGCCTTTCAGCAACACCGTTCTGCTGAGGCGTACCTGGCATTGTGTATTGAGCACAAATGCCACGCTTTTCTAGAAATTTGGCAAATGGACCAGGATGTTGTCCTGACTCATCATATCTACCATAAAATTCACCACCTCTATCTGATCTAATGATTTTAACCTTTCTATCTAATTGTCTCTCGACTTCTGTAATGAACACCTCTAGGATGTCAACAGCCTGAGACTTTTCATTAATTAGATAAACATAACCATAACGTGATAGATCATCTATAAAGGTAATGAAATACCTCTCTCCAGTAAAACATGGAATGGAGAGTGGTCCGCATATATCTGTATGAATTATTTCAAGGAGTTCTTTACTTCTTGTGGCACCTTTCTTAGTATGTTTGGTTTGTTTTCCTTTAATACAATCCACACACACATCAAAATCAGTGAAGTCTAGGTTATCCAAAATCCCAGTCTTCACTAATCTTATTATTCTATCCCTGGAGATATGCCCCAGTCTCCTATGCCACAAGATAGAGGATTTTTCATTTATTAAGCCACGTTTAATACCAACATTCATATGCAGAGACAATAAAGATTGTGCAAACTCATCATTCAATGAAATTTTATATAAACCATCACATAAAATTCCATTTCCAACCGGAATTGAATTATACATTAAAGAGAGCTTTCCACAACTAAACAAAACAGAATATCCAAAAACATCTAATTTGGATAAAGACATTAAGTTTCTTGAAATTGAAGGTACATAAAAAGTATCCTCAAGATCCATCTGATGTCCCGTCTCTAAGATCAGTCGATAAACACCAACATATTCGACCTCCACTTTGAGACGGTTCCCCATAAAGACGAATCTCTCACTTTCCTTCGGTTTCCTGGTTGTAAGGAATCCCTGCATTGAATTAGTTATATGAGTTGTGGCTCCAGAGTCTATCCACCAAGTATTAGAAGGAACTTCAGCAAGATTTGATTCATAACATACAAAAGAAAGATATGTACCTTTCTTTTCGAACCAAGCTTTCCTCTTGTTGCAGTCCTTCTTCACATGTCCCTTTCTGCCACAGAAGTAGCATTTGACAGTGAAAGCTTTTCTATGACCTTGGCTACTTTCCCCATGGTCATTTCCTTTCTTTGATGGAAATCTCTTACCTCTTCCATATTTACTTTTCTTATGGATACCCCTGAAGTTACTGCCAACACTGAGTGCTGTCCTTCTTGCCTCAGCCTCACCTCCTCTTGAACACGCATACCAGTTAGCTCATTCAAGTTCCACTTATCCTTATGAGTATTGTAGTGGATTTTGAATGGCCCAAACTGTGGAGGAAGTGAGTTGAGGATGAATTGAACCAAGAAGGACTCATCAACCTTCATACCCAGTGATCCTAGCTTAGCAGCCTTATCAGACATGTTCAGTATGTGTTGCTGAACTCCTCTATTACCATCATATTTCATGGTGGTAAGTTCAGCCATGAGGGTGCCAGCTAAAGACTTATCTGCTGACTTGAATCGGTCTTTTACTGCAGACAACAGTTCAGATGCACTAGTTGTAGGTGGGAGTGAGGTCTTGATGTTATTGGCTATGGTCATCTTTATGAACATTAAACTGAGCCTATTAGACCTTTCCCAAGCTTTGGCATGGCTGACCTGTTCTGCTGTACTCTCAGCAGTTACTTCATCAGGTTTATCAACTATTAAGGCCATGTCTAGGTCTAGGACACCCAGTGTGAACTGTACATGTTCAAACCATTCTGAGAAATTTGTACCGTCCAAGGCCGGAATGCTAGTGGCATGAGTGTGAAGGGAAGTAGGGACGTTCACTGAAACATAATAGGACAAGCTCACATTAATGCCTCGAATCAATACAAGTTTTAAATTTAATTAAGATGAACTATTGATATCACTCTGATTTCTCCTTTGGGCGAAACCCAAGCATATCTAGTGTTCACTCTTTAGGTGAGAACTTTTATCACCTATGTAGGTCTAATATAATTTATGTTACTCAGATAGTAAGTCTTGTTACCTTTGGGTATCCAATTCTACACCACTAAGTTACATAAATTATACTACCCTACCCCGGTTCTTAATTATTTGAAAGAGACTTTCCTTTGGGCCAGTCCCAATCTCCTAACTAGAACCGCCATCGAGAGTATTATTGTTCTTTAATGTCATTTATATTGACAAGTCTTTTATGTAGTTGTGTATTCATAAGATTCACTAACCTAGGTCACTTTGGCAACCACTAAATCAATAAACCTTATGAATACCAAACTAACCAATAATATTCTCTAATACTTTTATTTGAGTAAAGCCATAATATCTCAATACATTACTTGACCAAGTATCAATCTATATTAACACAATAGCTTAAATGTGTAACATACTTTAATGATTGATTATTAACAAATATTAGTCGACTACAAGAAATTATTAGTCGACTTGGGTCAAGTCAAGTCGACTACACATTTAGGTCTAGTCGACTAGGGCAAAAGAAATTAGTCGACTATACCCAGATTATAAGTCGACTACACACATTATCAGTCGACTACAAAATTAATTAGTCGACCCCTGAATCCAACAGAAAGTTCTCAATTCTCGGGTCATCGAATTAGTCGACTAATAAATATGATTAGTCGACTATACATTAATTAGTCGACTAGTCATAAATTGAACTAAAAATATAGTCGACTCCTGCAACAAACAGAGAGTTGCAAACTTTCTGGAAAAGGGATTAGTCGACTACAAACTTTGATTAGTCGACTAATCGTCGACGAGGCAGTTATAAAAAGCAGTTTCTGCCTAGACGATTTTTAATCCCAAATTACAAAAATTAGGGTTTCAATTCCTTTGATTTTGATCTCAAATTAATTGCATAATTAGAGGAATGTGAACATGAAATTAGGGCTATAAGATCCTCTACAAATTCTACAATTAAAAGATCAAAAATCTAAATTTTATGAATTGTAAATCAAAACCCTAACTTTTTCATAATCCCTAAATCCAAGTTGTATTGATTCTTAATCATGGCTCTGATACCAAATGTTGGAAAAAATAGAAATTATATGCGGAATAAAGACCATGGATCAATGAATCACATACAACTCAAGATAATCAAATACATAAAATGAGCAATAATAAATGCACTATACCTGAAGCTATTGAAAGTTGAATGAGGACGAGAATCCTTGTGATTGATGGAAGAAGACAAATCCTTGATCTTTCCTTTGATTTGAACCTGCAACCCTAGAGCAATTTGATCCTCTTCTCTGTCTCCCTCTTTACCACAAAACTCTCTTTTTTCTCTTAGCGATGGTTATTCCTCAAAACAAGGAAGGAGTCTGTTGTGTCATTCACGGGAGGAGAGAAGTGGGTCTTTTAATTGCTAAATAATCACCCATGATAATACCACCCATCATAGTTCTTTTATACCCCAGGTGACTATTAAAACTATACACAATTGTCACTTTAATATGGGCATAACAACATATCAGCTAATCTTTTATTAGGAATCCAATATTAATTAAGGTTGAGTGGGCCACCATGATGTGAGATTAATATTTTTGTGATATCTTATATATATAATTTGAGACTATTTCAATAGTCTATGATAGTTTTTAGATACAAGCAATATTGTTCATGGTGGTTTTCTGTGACAATGTAATACTTTATGCTGATTCTGTGGGACAAATGACATAGTACATAGAAGTTATTTGAGACTTTTCTATTAGCGAAAATTAGTTAATCTACAACAACCGGTGGCTTAAAAAAAAGGCTTCTCTTCATATACATCATACAAAGCAAAAAATCAAGGCTTCCCTTTGAGCAATCTAATACATGTTACAGCTTTTCAAGGAAAAAAACCAAAAAAAATATATAAAAAACACAAATAATTGACACACATTGTAATTTTACTAATTTCCATTACAAAGCTCTCCTATTTGACTTTTAACTGAAGGATCCGAATACGAATCTCTTTGTTCATATCCTTTAACTCAACAATTTTCTTCCGCATAGCATCAATTTAGTCTATTTCAATTTCTGATGTTTGCCTCTCATTTATAACTTTTTGAGAATTGCCATATTTCCTTTGATTTACTCCACTGCTAGAGTCTTCACCCTCATTCAAGTCCATCCATTCGAAGAATCCACAATCATTGCTCTTCCAATTGCGGCAACCCCAAAGCGATGATTTGGATTCGATTTCGTCGAAGATCGGTTATTGGAGGCCCGCACGTCATAAAAACACTTTTTCATGGTCTCTAAAGATGACATTTTAGTGCCCTAAAGAATAAGAGAGGAAGAAGAAGGAAGATCAGGTTGCCAGCGAGGACATTGCCCTGGAATAATAAAGGAGAGAGGTAGGTGTATGGGTTACATAAATATCAAAGTAAAAAAACCCGCGTTTTACACAAATTATATAGGGGTTTGATCATAAAAACAACAAGAGACGATCACATGAGAGAGTTGTAGACAGTGAGCTAACAGAAGGTATTTTTTAAGAATTCGAAGGATAATTTGTAGTATTATTTTGGGAATTTAATAGTTTAGGATTATTTTTGAGAAAGTAGTGATAGTTTGTGACATTTTTGGTAAAATTAACCAAAAGAAAAAATGTTAAAAATCAGAGTCTTCGAACAGACTTATATTTGGGTTCGGTTCATGTATGTGAGCCACACACACATACAATAAGAGGGCCAATCACGCGTTGACACGTGGATTGATCCTCTTATAATATGTTATGCGTGTGAGCCTCACACACATATTATAAAAGATTATAAGAGTTTCAATTCACGTGTCAACGCGTGATTGGCCCTCTTATTGTATGTGTGTGCGACTTACACACATGAACCGAACCTCTTATATTTATGGTCTCTGCTGTGGGGGCAGCTTCGATTTACTGCACCTTGAATTTCTAAAATTTTCTTATCCTAAAGGATGAGGTTTTTAGTTTCTAATTAGGTTTCTCGTCTCGGATTCTTAACTCTTGATACCAATAAGATTTGATACTAAAAAAGCTCCCTTTTTGTAACTTTTAAGTTTTCTAAACTTAAAACTTCAAACCAAAAATTTGAGCAAACATTTCACAGAGAATGAACCCCAAAGAGTTGCTACTGTTGCAGAAAAACGCAGCCACAACATAAATTTTATTCAGATTGAGCAGTTTGATACAAAGTTTGATACAACAGGATCGAAATTTTGATTTCGCTCGCAGAAAAACACCATCAAATTACACAACTACAGTAAGCAAACATCAAAAATGCTACAAGCAGAACATCACGTTGAAGATATTGTGCACCCTCGTCAAGAGTTTCGCGGGTTGAGTTGATATCGGCAGGCATGATGGCGGCGGCGATGGCTGCTGCTGTTGTTTCTTGTTCTTCCTCCTCTTCAGCTGGAAGAACTGCTGCATGGCATCCGCGCACTCGGTTGCGAGGATCCCTCGCCGTATTGTGATCTTCGGGTGGAATGGATGGACAGGGCGGCCGTCTGGTATGCGGGGTCCAAACTGCTTCCTCCTCCGTCTCCGTCTCCGGTAGGGAACAGCCTGTAAAGCAGCATTCCTTGTGACTTTTAATGGAGAAAAGGCCTCGGGAAAACAATGGTCTGAAGTGAATCACTAGGAAGAAGATGGGTAAATTTCCAAAAGTTCGTATCCGTTTCTATTTTCACTGTATTACCGACAGAATTTTATTTGGATCACTGCACGGGCGAAAACTATGCCAGGCAGAAATTGGACTATACAAAGGGCAATACACACAGATTTCGAAATTATAAAGGTGTTCGTTAATATGCACCACCTAGTAAACTTGTGCCGTTAATGGGTTACCGGTACTACGATACCATGTCAGACAATGCCTATTATACAAGTTGAATAGATACTTACGGATGTTGCAAACATTATCAGGTTTTTTTAGGTTTGGATTTGAAGCAAACAATTAGATATCTCTGTAGACGAAATCTTGCATACAGTGAAGATGGGATATAGATTGCATGTTCCGTCTCTTGAACATCTTAATCAGAAAGATTTTGAAATATAAATAATAGATAAGATGAACACGTAATAAATATAGTATTCGACATCAGCAGTATAATATGCACACAGAAGTTTAAATGCATACCTAATCCAACTGCCGTCAGCTCCTAAGAGCTTGTTGGGAGCTCCCCACACCACAGTATCGATCCTAGCTTGAAGAATAGCCCCCGCACACATGGGACATGGTTCCAGTGTCACGTACAGGGTTGTTTCCTGAAAATAGTTGGTACAATAGAGGCTTTAAAATGAAAGATAAATTGCACCCAGTACCTTACCATTATATATCAAAGTAGTACATACTTGGGACAAGGCATGGCATGGGTATCAAATACAAGTGGAATCCAACTTGACTGGTGTGAATAAATTGAGGAAAAACTGCCCCAACACCAGAGTTCACGGACATGCTTGTTCTCAAAGAAAAGAGCCATTTAGATCGGCGTTATATCATCGTGGGTTCATGGTTATTATTAGCATATATACACCCAATGATTTAACCAAATTCCTCATTATCTTCCACTTTTTATATTAAGCGCTCAGTTACAACTTACAAGCAGCATCCTGACAAAGGAGGCTGCAATTCCTGTTACATATGCTCGTGTTATTGTTAGTTAATGATAGTCGTGAACTGTCGTGCTGGCATTACGAACTTGTAGTCTGGTAATTATACCAAGTATCAATGGTTATAAGAAAGCATGCTTTACTGCCACAGTTAACCTGTAGTTTCATATAAAAGCAAAAACAAATACAAAGTACAAATATCGACTGAAGGAACATACGTGAAGAAAGTGCAATTTTTTTCTTCAAGTTTTACATTACTTTGCAAGCATTCTTATATTTCTTAATGGTTAATTGTGCAATCCATCAAAAAGAAAAAACTGAGGCGGTGTCTCTCCCATTTGAAGTTAGTTACTCAAGTAAGCATGACTTATTCAACCTATGAATTATGGGCGCACACACACACGGAGACACAACAAATCCTAAAATGCAAGATACGGAGACACGGTGATACAACTGTGTATGTGTGTATTATATACATATCAAAACTTATAGTAATTAGAATGTGTTCTATTAAAAGTAAAGGGAAAAAATGTAAATGATTTACAATCATAGCTTCTAATAAAGTAACACACAAAACAAAAATAAAATCTAAAATAATCCAATTAATACCTCACCTAGTTCGTGATGTGATTAGATTCTACTAGCATATTTGCTTATGTCAAAAAGACATTCTTTTTTATGTTTTCATGTTTATTTAAACACACGACTTTTAAGCATCGAACACATGATCTTTAGATCTTATTTAAACTCTGATGCGGCTTTGGACATGGTGTTTGACACATGATTTTATAGTCTTTTAAAATCCAGCATGGCTTCAGAGTGTTCGATACGTGCGAGCAAGTGTCAGTGTCCAAAACAGGTCTAACATAGATACAACTCACTTTGAACTATCCATCCTTCATGGAGTATAAGATCCAGTCCTCATATTTCTTAATATGTTTAAGAGACCACTTGACACTTCAATCTCCAACGTCCTTTATGTTTAACTAGGGTGATCAATTAAGGTGGAGAATAAGACAGTTATGACTTTCTAATACCCAATCACTATACTTTCACTTAGGATTGGCTTTAAGTCCTCTCTACATTTCCCATAGTGCATGTTGTTTGCTGATGTATAAGTATTAATTGATGAGACTAGAGGAAAATAAGTTCTAAACTACAAAGATGGAGAGAAACTTTGAAATATAAAGAATTTTGAA
Organism: Agave tequilana; assembly: GCA_038442645.1. Classification (NCBI taxonomy): domain Eukaryota; kingdom Viridiplantae; phylum Streptophyta; class Magnoliopsida; order Asparagales; family Asparagaceae; genus Agave; species Agave tequilana. The sequence continues at coordinate 26,121 of JAVJIF010008583.1, forward strand.
TTAATAAAATGAAAACATAATATGTGAAACTTCATAATGATGATAAAAAATGAATGTATTTTAGATGGCCAGAAATACCTGAGACAGAGAGTGTTCATTTTCATTACTCGGGATAAACCATTCATGAGGATGGTAGAATTGTGGAAGATATCATTCATAGAATCAAACCAGAATGGTTAAGGAGATGTCTATAGTTTTTTATGTGATAATAGGATACCTATGAAAGTGAAGGGAAATTTTATAAAACAACTATAATACCTACTATGCTCTAAGTTTAGAATGTTGGGCAATTAAGAAATAACATGTCCAAGAACTGAGTGCAAGAGAAATGAGAATTATGAGATGATTTGAGTGATAATACACTAAGAGATAGGATAAATAAATGAGGGTAAACACAGAAAGTTAGAAGTTTCTCTTATTGAGCATAAAATGAGGGAGAGTTGATTGAGATGGTTTGGAGATGCATAATGCAGGGCAATAAGTACACCAATCAGAAGAAGAGATAGGATCATAGTTTATAAAAGAATGAGGACTTGAAAGAGACCTAAACGAACTTGAACAAAGACGACTAAGAAAGATATGCTAATGCCTCATGTTACTGAGGATATGACCTTTAATAGAATAGAGCTCAATGGAAGAAAAGATTCATGTAGCCGTCCCCAAAAAAATTGGGATAAGGGCTTTATTGTTGTTGTTGTTGTTGTATATCTTCGCCATACACTACTTCTGATGATCGAAACTCATTTGAAACCTTAACTTCTCTATCATGAATAAAAGTAAGAAGGGTCAGCTGGGATCATAGAGAGAGTTCCAGCTAATAGGAAAACAAAACTCATTTGAGTCTGCACTCTCCAAGAAACTTTTGTGAAACAAAGGTTGGTGTATCTTATAGGTTTTTGGTAATATGTCCTATTTACAAACTATACGGCTTTTTGCTGTACACAGTTGATCTAAACACAAGGTGCCTATTTGGAAAAAAAGAACAGCCATAATAGCATGATTCGGACTTATGTACTAGTAATTCAATAGAAATAGTTAGCGTCCTTGATCCAGGCACTGGAATTTCAGTTCTCCAACAAATGAGGGAGGTATTCATGAAACAAACTGCATAAACTATATGTCCCGCTCAATCATAGTGGAGCATAACAGATGGTAGATCGAAAATAGGTGAAGTTTCCTATAGATTATTAAAATCAAATTAAAAGATTTATAGAAATTATTAGTTGCACACGTGTGAAAAGGGTAGTAGGTATTTCGTTTTTTGGGGGTGGGGGGAATATTTCAATTTTGAAGAGTTGGACCAATGTTGAGTCTTAAATTTTCGAGAGGGGAGGTGGCTTTTTCTTCCTACTCTTTATTTACATGGAAATATTATTGTTGCATCGGATAACAATTGGCAACGAATTGCAAAGCTCTCCTTGAATTTACATCATTGGCAACGAATTGCAAATCTCTTAGAATTTACATTATAATATAGTATGGATATAATACATGTTTTTTTAACACAGTAAACAAAGATTAACAGGAACATAGAAAACGAGTATGTGTGCAAATGTTGAAATTCAAGTTCAACACATAGGAAAGAAAAAAAAAAACAAATGCTACAATGAACATATTAAAAACTATACATTTCCAAAGCACTTCTTGCACATGAAATGTAAGTAAAAAGTTCTTTAATGTAAACTTATAGTGTATTCGGACTAATGGCAAAAGTAATATGTTTCAAGCTCAAGATAACGATTACTGTTAATTTCAATCTATTGGCATGTATCTGTAAGTTTCACATTTAGAGAGTTATATATGTAAATAAAAAAAAATTACATGCAGAAAATAATTTAGTTAGAGTGCAAGTAAATAAAAATCTAAATTTTAATTATATAGATAACCATTGGAGGATCATGGAAATAAAATTCCGACTCAATAGAAACGATAGCAGTTCTGTCAGAATAGGAATGTGCAAATAAAATTTGTAAGAGACATTTATAAAATAAAAACATTATTTTCCAGCGGGTTGCTGATTCTTTTCCGTTTTGGAGGTAGGTTATAGACGTCTGTATCCGCTAGAAGACTAGTGTTATCATAATGGACCCAACATTATTTTAAATGGAAAAGGATTCTTTATTACCAAAGCAGCCCACATCACACGAGAGATCAAAATGCTTGGCCTGGAAGATCTTTTTCCTCCAGTATCTGCACGTGAGTCTGGGATGCTGCAGGAACACTCCACTCCTCTGAATCTTCCACGTGGCACAATATGTCTAGTCATGCGATGATTGCCCCTATTCCAATGCCCACCAAGGGTGTTTCCACAATATTAGTTGAGATGTGAACATAAGCCTTTGTTTCCCAGGTCTAAACGTCCAAAAGCAATGGAAACATTTCAATATGCATGACTTTAGTAAATCTACACAAAGGGACTTACTTAGCCACATAATGTGCCCTCCTATTTTACACAATCTATATGACATGCATTACATGTACTGTTATAAAGTTGGATGTTCTATCTACTGTATACATGCCCAATACCAGCATTAGCAAACCACTCTTGAGGTATCTGTAACATCAACAAATAGGCAATGTAGTCCGTTTAATCTGTAACTCATCAGCAACATTGAGACCAATTAAATTACTTTCGGTCTCTAAACTGACTGAGTTAAGTTATACAGTTTAAACCGTGCCATCTCAGCATAAATGACTTTAAACTTCATACAACCATGACCCCTTGCATTTGACCATCTCACCCCATTATTTCAATAAATCCAGGACCCAAAGCAATTGGCTTGGGAACCCCCAGGTACTGCCCAATTTAAACTATTCAAGGCCATCCATCCTGGTGCATTATTTTTATCTCTAGATCTCTACAGATTTTGACCCATATAAAGGTTTAATACCAAATAAGTGTTTTAAACAAGTAAGGGAGGGCAGCAGACATGTGCAACACGAACTATTTTCTGTTAAGTCCATATCTAGACTAGAGCATGTACCTGTGTGTAAATGTTAAGAACTATTTAATAGAAGAAATGTGCAAATATGGTTTTTATTTCACTTCTAAAAGAATTTTCTGGGTTATGGTTAATCATGAATAATTTCACCCAGATCAAGAAGTTTCACATTGCTTGTTTACATAGTGATACAGGCATAGTTTTCTTGACAGAGGAACCGCTACAGAAGTACAAGGAAATTATCAGTATATATACACTTCTATTTGAACTTGAGCATGTACTACATTTTATCAAATATTGGCTAAGAAAATATCCGCTCCAGTTTGGATGGTCCGGTTGTTGTTTAAAAATAATTTAGAAAATCTGTACATGTCACATGGTTTTCATTGTAAGGACATGCACTAGCACATAGCTGATCATCTAAGATGACAATATACAAGAATTTTAATAGGAGTCTCATCTGCAAACTGTCATTTTCTTTCTGCTAAGACCTTAACATTATAAAATTTATTGGAATAATATAATTCTCTTTGATACAATTTTCACATTGCGTCCTTGAAAAGTCTGTTTTACAGATAATATGTTTCATAATAGTTCGCGACATGCTTCTATATACAAAGCCTCCTGCATAGCACCCAAATCTTTTATCCATTACTTCTTCATCTTTAACCCTTCTTCATAGCACCCAAATTTTTTATCCATTACTTCTTTCCCTTTTGGGGGCGATGGTGGGGTACCAAGAGCAGTAGTTCACTTTTGCATCAAGCTTTAATGACTACCACAAACATAGGCCTGGCAAAACTATATGGTTCCCGTCAAAAGAGAAGACAAGTCCTTAGGAATATAACAATGGACTGGATGAGCCGGATGCTATCCGGGTCGAGCTTTCTGACTGAGATGTATCGATTTGATTCAGTGCAACACTGGTTCTCATCCATAGCCTATCAGTGAGCCAAATCAGCTATTGCACTCACCATCTTTAACTCCTGGGCTTATCAAAAAAAATTATGTTCGACCTTTACGCTCCTCTAAGACAAAGCATCACATTCACTAGTTTATCCCTTCATAAAGGAGAGCAAAGATGTCTGACTTGTTAATCACTACTCATGGGAGTAGTTGCGTTATTTCTCCGTAAGATATAGGACAGGCTAATGCAATGTTGAAGTCTCAATTTCCAATTACTATGATTTATAAACAAGGACATGAGTGTTGCACTCTGATATGGACACGGGGCATCGGACACGACAATTTTCTAAATCAAACATGACAACATGGCTAAATATGTGTATTTCTTATGAATATGTGTAAATTTGACTCATATAGATATATGCACTGGTTTGCTATTCATATGTAAAAGTATATAATCTACTAAAATTATCTATAAAAGAATTAGGTTTTGTCAAATGGGGAATAACATGCTTCATCTTATACATAATTTTAAAGTGACTCGAGGACATGCGTGCCAAGTCCAAGTGTGTCAGGCATGCCAATTGTTTTTGGTTGGGGAAGTGTCCTAAATACCATTTGGCTCTAATGCCTGAATATAAGATCAGGTAAGTTACATTTGTCAGGTCAGGTCAATTAGTTCACAGATTCTTGCCACCTCAGAAAAATAAACAAAAAAAGAAAGCACAAAGCATGATTTAAAAGCTCGGTATTTGTATCGCCCAATGGTTTTTGGTATTTGTATCGCTCGATATTGGCCGATACTATAGGATTAACATCGTATCGGATACCTCAAAACCTAATTAGTATATATGAGAATTAGTCAATATTTGAAACCACAGTACAGACTACGATAACCTAACTCTGGGTATCCTTAAAGCAAAATATAAGGCTTAGTTTATCATCAGGATCACAGAAGAGACAAGTGAAAATTATACCGCAAGGCGCCAGGTCCGAAGAAGATTGGAGGCTTCCCGTATGCAAATCATTTCAGCATGCGCAGTTGAGTCTCTCAACTCCTCCACTCTGAATATAAAAGTACCATAAGCATACTAATATTGATGTCACAGAAAGAGAATTGCAATGAAGCAAAAGAAGATGGTCGGAATAAAACTCACAGATTACAGCCACGAGCAATAATCTTCCCATTATGCACTAGAACTGCCCCAACTGGCACCTCCCATGTATCTGCAGCCTTCTTAGCTTCTAACAGAGCTTCCCTCATAAAGAATTCATCAATCTTTCGCTGTTCATTTTCGCGTTTATAGGCTTCTTCCCACTCCTCAAATTGTTCTTTCAAGACTTGCTTGTTCCTCTGAAACTTCCTCCTCTTCAGTTCCCCTTCCCTCGCCTCAGTTCCACCAACTTCTGGTAGTTTCCCCCCATCAGTACCCGCTTCCAACTTGGGCATTCCGCTATCAGCCATCTGAATGGTTTCAATTTCAGGTATTGAAGGTGAAACCATTCCAGCTGTCAATACTGATGATTGGTCCACGTCAGAAAGAATGCCCCTTTGACCCTTTTCACCAGCACTCGACTCAAATTCTTCGGTCCCGGAAACTAGGTTAAAACCTTTTGATGATGAAGATCTTCTCATGATTTCCACTGAAGTTGAGGGACCCAGATTGGATTCTTCAGGTATTGATTCTTTTGGTGAGCCATTCCTTTTCTTCAGTTCCCTGTACCTCCCTCCAGTTCCAATGACTTCAGTTTGTTTTTGCCTACCAAAGTCCTCTTCTGATTTTGGGGATTTACTTCTATGCATCTGACCTTTTCCAGTTTCCGTGAGGAGAGGTGAAGTTGTGTTTCCTTTCTGCACCAATGACTCGTCAATTGTCATATTGCTAGAAAGAGTACCTGGCCTTCCCCTTCCACCTTCACTCCACTCTATTTTTTCTGCTGGTGAAACACTCTTAGATGATTGACCTCTTTTTATGGTATCCACTGAGGTTGACACGTTGACTTTGGATTGCAGAACGGACTTTTTTGAAGGCACTGATTCTTTTGGTGAGGCATCCCTTTCCTTTCTCTCGGTCTCATTATCAGTCTCATCTGGCTCCTGACCAGAAAACCAAGCCTCACTGCCGGTAGATTCATTTGAAGAACTTCTTGTCCCTGATTTCTTAGTTGAGCAATGGCTTCCAGCACGATGAGCCCAACCAATCTTCATTATATCGGCAATGTATGTCCATAGAGACCTGTGAGATCTCCTAGTGATGGCATTTTCAGCAATTCCAGGAGAAGTGTTGGAATCCACAACTTCTGCCGCGGAGACTCCTTCTCAGGTTCTTCTTCTATCTTTGAAGGTTCCTGAGAAGACATGCCCCTGACTTCCCACATCTCATCAGACGGGCCTTTCATCCCAGATCTAGAAGATGACTGCCTGCCGCTTTCTTCTATGTAGTTCTCTCCATGTCGAGCATTATCATCATCTACACCAAGCACCACTGTACTAGTTTCCTGGTAAGCTTCTCTATGAGTTTTGTCATTATTAACTTCAGAACTATCAGAAGTTAATGTTTCCTGTCTTAGTTTGTCAACAAACTCTCCCACATACATTGCAGAGGATTCATCATATCTACTAGCTGATTCTATTGCATCATTTTTTATTCGGTGTACAGAGCTTGAACTGCCATGCAGACTTTCACTAATGCCCATTTGTATTTTCGTTGATTGCAAACTTCCCCCAGTGAGATTGCTCTTTTGCCTATTATCCTTCTTGTCCTGCACCGTAACAGATGAGAAAGTTTCATTTTCATTCCTTAATCTTATAGTTGACGCCTCTTGCAAATTGGAAACCCTTTCTATACCGCTCCTCCTAATCTCAGATGCAAAGGAGTCCCATTCAGATTCTATGCTTGAGCTATCCCTAACTCCATGAACCAGATCCACAACTGAAGTTGAATGCTTTTCTCGGTCATCTGCTCTTATTCCAAGAGAACTCTTTGAATTGCTGACCCTTCCAGTACTGCTAGTATGAATCCTAGAAGAATTAGTTTGATTTTCATACTGGTCCTTGGATACCATCTTGTTGATAGCCTGCTGATTCGCATGAGTTCTCTCATCTCTCCTCATCTGAACTAAATTCTCAACTGAGGAAGATATATCCTCCCTATACTTCCTTCTTTCTTCTTCCAAGCGCCTCAGGGAACTGGATTGCCTTTCATCATCCCTTCTAATCTCAAGGTAACTCTTTGAACTCTCGGCCCTTTCAGTATCACTAGTCCGAAACCTAGAATCACTGGCACGAGTTTCATACAGCTCACTTACTTCCACCTTATCAACCGCCTTTTGATCATTTTCTGTTTTCTCATCTCTCATCACTACAACGAAATTCTTAACTGAGGTAGACCTTTCCTCCCTATCTCTCATCTTTTCTTCTTCAAACTGCCTCTGCGAATTGGCCATCCTCTCGGCATTACTAGCCCGTAATGAACTCTCTCTCGAATCAGCTTGCCCAACCACCCGCTTATCTACTTCACTTTGCCGCTTCACAAAATAAGTCGAGCTCTCTCCTCTATTCACATTCTTTTTATCCGATTCATGCCTATGCTCGTATCTATTTCTCTCAGATGATCTACTGAGCTTCTGAAAACCATCTTGCTCCTCTCGAACAAACTCCTCTCTCATCCGGTCATCAACATTTTCATCTTCAATCCAACTTGTCAACTCAGAAACCTCCCTTCTCGATATCAAGGCCCTTCCATTACGAACTTGAGGCTCCTCATAAGCATATTCCCTCTCTCTTGCTTCACGCCCCGAATCCCTCCAAGAAGCCACATTCTTCTCTTCCTCTCTAATTCTCTGATCAAAACCATCCTTCCCCTCTCATTTCTCGACTCCTTGCCGAAATTCTCACCATCATCTTCACACTTCCGAATTTCTCGAACCACCTTCTCCTCAACATCCACCCTACCAATCCCGTACCCTTTCTTTCCACTTCTCCGTCTTGTATCGTCTCCCCTGCCCTCGAACTCCCCCAAAAAAGATGTACTTTTCTTCGAACCGTACCTCGACCTCGCCCCATCTCCCCTCTCCCCACCGCAAGCTCCCTCCTTTCTCAAAACTCTCTCCTTTCTCGGAGATCTCTCAGAATCTCCATCCTCCGGCAAAAATCCCTCTCCTCCGCAGCACCGGCAGCACCGCTGAGGATCTTCCAGTAGCCCGACCAGCTCGTCGAACCCGCCGCCGTCGCAAACCCTAACGGTCCGTCTCGGGACCAGCAGCGCCCTTGACGGCCGCAACTTGAACAAGCTCGCTGAATGCCGCCGCAAGACGTAGGCGTAGTAGATGAATCTAGGGCTTCTGGGGACGGCGTAGAGGGAGGATTGGGAGCAGGACATACAATTTCTAGGGCAGGATTTGGATCCGTACCCGCAGTAGTAGTCGTCGGTAGAGAGGGGGAGGTGGGAGTGGTAGAATGACCATTTCGCCCTCAGGCCGATGGCGGCGGTGGAATGACCAGCGTACATGGGGAAACTGGCGAGCATCCGGCGGTGAGGTTACTGATGAAGGGTGGAACGGGGTGTGATCACCGCCCTGAGAGAGTTTTGAACTGGGGAGCAAGAGCTGAAAGAGTGGGAGATGAGAAGCCGTACGATGAGCCGCATGTTAACTGGGTGGAGGGTCCCACTTCTGCAGTCCACTAAAATATAGAGTATTACGCTCAGAGGCTGTCTGTTTAAACGTAAAAGTTCGTGACTTATAACTCAATTACAACTACCAGATTTATTTGAATCATAATTTATAAAAGATGTTATGCAATTTAATTATTACTCAATTGTAATTCAATTATCACACATTTACAATTTATTTACAGTTAATTTTGTGATCATACAAATTTTGTATTATATTTTATGTTAATATTAAAAAATTTAGTATTTAACATTTTTTTAATATTTATTTTGCAATATTAAAATTTTAAATCACCAAATAGTTAATTTTGTGATCAACTTTTCACTTACGACTTACACATTACGACAATCAAACATGTTAAAATACAATACACTTTCTCACTTAAAACTTTATATTACCAACCAAACACTGTAAAACTTACATGCATGTAATCATTTACAACTGTAAAAGATTTTACCAATTCTGACTTACGGCCAATTACGACAACAAAATAGACCTAAGTATACCTTGACGGTGAGAAACCTAATACAACGGCGAGAGAGAAGACGACTACGACGAGAGAGGAAGAGGAGGAGGCCGCTGGAGGGAGAAGTGGAGGAAGAGGACGCTGGCGGAAGAAGAAAGATCGTTATCTCTATCTCTTGCATGGGCAAAGATAGACAGACGGACGGACAAAGTTTGTTAAAGAGTGACAGGAAAAAAAACCTCACTCTCAATTTTAATAAAATTCAGAGGATCAAATTTGCATGTTTTACAGTTAAATGTAGTTAAATAGTAATGAAAATTATAATTATTTACTAGTATATCGGTGGCACTGAAGCCGATCGAAACATGACAAAAGAGGAAGAAGTATACCATGTTAGTGTCACATGTATTTAAAAGAATTTTGATATTGTTATCCAACAATTAGTTAGCATCACTAGTTTTGTGCTACTATTTCAAATGGCCAAGATTCAAATCTCCCTCTAGGCACATAAATACATATATATTTTCTTTATATGTCAAGAATGGGCCTTGGGCCATGGTGCCTCTGGGAATTTGAAATATATTCAGGATGTATTTTTTTATTGAATTCTGAGTTCCCGGAGTGAACTTCTAATGATTCTGGAGTGGTGATCCATTAAGTTTTCGCAGTAGTCCAGAACGGATCAATGTATGAATTTTTTGAACGTTAGTCACGTTCAGAAATTAATTCTCATTCACTGGGAGTTAATTCCTGAATTAATTCACCATTAGTGGGAGGCGTTAATTTCTGAATTTACTCATCATTTACTAAAGGATTTTATTTTCTATAAATTCACATCTTGAGAAAGAGCAAACACAGTTTTTTCGATTTTCAATTTTCTTCCAACTACTCTCTTTGTTTCCCGAAAAAGATATCTTGGCTGTTTGGTGTTCTGATCTTCCTCCGTGCAAAGGGAGACGAGACAGAGAAGATTCTGGGTTGTTTTATTTTTGGGGCGACGCAGCTACATGTTGCACATCTTGGACAGAGCCACAAATCATCTTAAAGAGAGCGACCTAGTTTGCGACTCAACCCAAGAGCTTCTTCTACTACAATCTCCATCTCTCTCGGATTGAATTTTGAGGTACAAATCTCTAATAGACTGGAAGGAGGAGGAGGAGAAGTAAGGATGGGAGAGGGGAGAGATGCAGGAGGCGACGAGTGGCGACAACGAATGAAGGCGGCGAAGAGCGCTCCTCTCGCTTTGAAGATGAATAGACAAACAAAATTAATATAAGAGTCACGAAAGAAAATCCCCGTAGCTCCGCACAGTCGATTTTGATCGGCAATTTGAGTCTTTCTCTCAATGCCAATGGATAAATAAACTGTATTTATAAATAAAAGAGATTTTAAAAATAATACAAAATTTTCCTGTGCTCTAAAAATTTAATTCAACGATCTCCTCAGCATTATTCAATGATCTCCCCTGGCGGGCGGTTTTGCTGCGATCGCCGGTGAATCTCATTGACGGTAGAGTTAGGGCAAAAACAATATTTGATGAGGAGCAGTGGCGTAATCAGGAGTTTAAAGACAGAGGCACAAAATGACGTTCAATACATTAATCACTAATTAATTAATTTTAACAAATTCATAATGTACACCCAACATGTCACTTCTGTAAAACTACAGCAAAAATACAAAATAACACGCTAGTCATTAATTAATTATTTTTATCATAATATTTTTTTAATTTCATTATCCTTAATTAAATAAATTATACTGTGGTGAACAGTAAACTTTTAAAAAAATTATCACAATGACAAGATAAACAAAATCAATGAGTACTCCAAATTAAAAGAAATTTAACAACCAACGGTGACGATAAATTCCATATTATGCAAATTGACAGCTATTGCTGGAGGAGGAGAGCTTTCAATACTGAATCAAAGTTTCAGTTAATAAATGGAAGGCAGCAGGTGGAGTCTGATCTACAGTATCTTCCATTTCTGCTCCAAAGCATTGCATATCCGGCCTAAGCAGCAAGCCGCGCTCAGGGGAAATTAGAAACTGGAGGAAAAAAATTATGAAGGGATCTACGTCAGCCAACTGATTTATTAATTTCTAAAACTTCATAAGAGTAGAGAAATTCTGATTCCAAGGGAAAATAAACATTTAAAAGAACATATTACGCATTCCACAGGCAACTTCAGAGACCAAAATCATCTCTTGTTCGCTCAATAATGAATAGAATAAACACTAACAGGTTACTAGCAATTTACTGGTGGGGGGAAAAAAATGAAGAATTCAAAACAATCTTTCAAAACCTCAATATTAGCCAATTAGACTCAGTGTTACCATATTTAGTGTGTCAATAAGCTATATTTTAATACGACTTGTTTGTTTAGGATGATGAGGTAAAGAAGAAATAAAAAAGGACGTATTGACATATATGTGTAACTGGAGGGAGCCCACCTCCTTACCCCACTTGCATCAGGCTACAGCCTATTTTCCAAGGAAAAAAAGGGGTATTAAAATGTAAAGAAAAAGAATTGCAGTATCACTGTATAATAAAGAACCAAGAGGAGAAGGATTGGAGGGAAAATCTGGAAAGGATGCACAAGGGAAAAATAGAAATAAAAAGTGTTAAAAGGCCATTATGTTATTTAACTATAGTGACATTTTTTTATTTTTGTGGGGGGAGGGTGGCTCTCCCTCTAGTGACATGTCAATATGTCCTCCTTTTTGTCATTTCTTCTTTACTGTCAATCGTAAACAAACAAGTAGCATTAAAATGTAGCTTATTGACACACTAAATATGGGACTTGTATTTATCTATTCTATGCATATACGTGCCTCAGTATTCTACTTAAAATTTGCTGTGTTGGACACTTTAGGACACTCGGCCATTTGAATCTGTGTTCCATGTCCATATAACACTAATAAAATTATCACAATACTGACATCGAACATACAAGGGAAGTAATCCAACAGTGCTAAGAAAAGAGTAAACCACATACTATCTCTGGAACCCACAGGCCAAAAAATATCCCAGTAAAATTTATGGTGTCCAAATCCATGATTGTTCGGTACATTAACTAAAACATGCCGATTTTTTTCCGGAAATGCAGGACAACTGATTACATGATGCACATATTCATATTTATGATTCAGCAGGTAATGGATTCAATTTGTAATAATTTTGAACAGAACTCCGATTCAATTGGGAATGTATTTTCATTTGAATCATCTCCATCTTTTGCTTATTGTCTGCCTCAGGAGATGAATGTGATTTCCCTTGGGCAAATTTAGTGATCTGCTGCTTCATCGCATAAGCATATAAACTGCAACCTGCCTACTTGCATGGCATGACATTCTCTCGCTTAAGAGTTTTTTCCCCGAACATGGAACAAAGTAAACAGGGTAGACATCAGGCAACAGGACATACAAACTTGGGCGAGTTTTTTATAAGCTGTATGGATTCAAGGAAGTGGGCGGAAGTGAGGAAGTAGGTGTTTTTTTTTTCCTTTTGAAAAAATGAGAATTTGTGTGTATCTTTTCTGGTGTTCCTTTTCCGGTGTTTGGTCGGTAGTTGGGAAGTGAAAGTGAAAAAATATATTGTGTTTTTGGTGTTTGTTAGTAATGTGGAAGTGGAAGTGAAAAGGTTGACCACAAAGTTGACCGTAAAATAATATTAAATAAAATTAATTATGACAAAAATTTGGACTATAATTAGAATGCAAGTAAGATTTACATGACTACAAAATTAACTGTAGCACCCTGGAAGTGAGGAAATGGCTGTATAAAATGGAAAAGAGTAAAGGAAAAGAGGTTTTTCCATTTTCCATTTTCCTTTTCCGATGTGTTTGGATGGACAACGGAAGTGGGAAATGAGTCAATGACATTTCCCACTTCCTCACTTCCGCCCACTTCCTTGAATCCAAACAGCCCCAAAGCTGAACTACTTGATTCATGTTCTATAGTCAAACCCATTTTTGATTGGGGTAAGAGGCATCACAATGATGGTGGTGGTGGTGGTAATGAGACGACAAAGACAAGCACACCACTTGCTGTCAATAAAGCAATCATCTTGGTCCCAAGAGGTTTATCTCTTTAAAAGATTTTTTCTGTTTGAAACAAAATGGAGAAAAAAAGGAAAATGAGAGGTAAAGATCTTTTGCCTTTTTCGTTGGAATGAAAATAGGAAGGAAAAGACAGTAAGAGGTGTAATAAAATTTCTATTTCTTTTTCTCCTGTCCAACCTAGTAAAATTGAGGAAAAGGTTGATGAGAATGCTCAAGTGTGGCCGTTGGTCGATGTTACCCGAGACATGTTGGGTCTTACCAAGTCTCATTGGAATTTCATTGCATCCAGCCAGAACATAAATGTCTTAGGCTCAAGTTTGAGCTTCACCAAGTTATTCCTTTCATTTTCACTCCAACCAGACACAGACTAATGTTTCAATTTATTTAAAAAATAATCATTTATATAAGGCCTACTATTAACTTTGCATGCTAAACCCAAAATAGGTCGCATGGTAGGGGAGCCTCATCCTTATTTTCTCTGGGTGCACAGGTCTTCAATTCCTGTAACCTTCATTTAATTATATTTCATTAAAACCTCCGTTTAATCGGGTTTGTCAGGTCAGCTTCAAGTGACCCAACCATAGGCAGGTCAGTTTAGGTCAGAAGTTTTTACCAGATTAATAATTGGCATTGGTTTCAAGTTTGTCATATATGGTTGGGTCAAACCAGACCCGAATTGGAACCTAAGCCACCCAACTGCTAACTGCCTACCCCCACCTTACATAACATGAGTTGTATGGAGGAACTCGAATCTTACTTTAACGACGTTTAGTCACAAGGTCAACTAAAAAGACCACCCTTAGAATTGTAATATAAGAGAGGGAGGGGTTCCTTGGGCGAATAAGTGGGTGTCGTGTGTGCACTGGTGGTCTTCCTCTGTGCTCATGCGTGTGCGGTGGTTGGTTCGGGTGCAAGTGGGTGGGTGGGCGTGCGGGTGTGTGTGTGTGGGTGTGTGTGTGTGTGTTTGGGGGGGGGGGGGGGGGGGTCCTCCCCCCTACCTTCTAAAGGTAGGGGAGAGTTCCTTCGAATGTTTTATATGGAGCCATTGCATGAACTTGTGACCTTGTCACAAGTCACCTGCCAACTCTCCTCAAGTTCTTATTAAGTCAAATATACTTTGGGCTGCAAATTTTCCACTCCCACCAGTGCAGAAACGGCAATCAATCAGAATTTTTTCCAGTTGAGGTTTTTATACTGTTTGGAAAATTGATACCTTGGTTGCCTGCACGAAAAGTGGAATCAATCTTATAAGGGCAAAAGATCACTCACCTAACCCACACGCTGCAAAAAAAGTTTCTTTTATTTTTTACACAATATTATTATATTATGCTAATTTTAGCTAACAGTCTAAGAAGACTATGATAGGGTACGAATAATTGGGATTCTCTCCCTAGGGTTTCTCACCCAACACAGGCTCTCAAAGCTTCAGCAAGCAATCTTTTTAATTTTCATTCACTATTGAAAACTTTAACAATGACTGACTATATCTAAATTAAGATTTGAGTTAAATATATTCAATCTTTGACTGTTAGCTAAAATTACTAGAATAATAATATTATGCAAATAACAATAACAGGAAAAAAAAATTTGTTGGCATGTGGGTTAGGTGAGTGATCTCTTACCCTAAGAAAATAGATCTCGCCTCGTGCTGGTAGCGAAGTTTCCCATCGGTACAAAACCCTTCATTAGAAAACTCCCAAAGAGCACGTTTGGTCGAGATGACAATCTGATTGTTGTTTCAATTGCCCAACAAAAATATAAAAGTAAAAGAACCCATCGGTACAAAACCCTTCATTAGAAAACTCCCGAAGAGCACGTTTGGTCGAGATGACAATCTGATTGTTGTTTCAATTGCCCAACAGAAATATAAAAGTAAAAGAACAAGAGGACGGAGATAGAGAAGAGTTTTTGTGTGTTTTAATCCCATGAGGCTTACCCCTTTTTATAGGGATAAGTTCCAACAGATGAGGAGGCAACTATCAAGATATTCTCCTATTAGGATCAAAAGTGTCGTGATAAAAGATCATGATATACGCTTAAAGAGAACTTATTTCTGTGTGTTACTCTCTTCCCATAAGTGGGTGGGCCCACAAAATTATATCCCTTTTATTTTATTTTATTTTATCTTATTTTTCCTTTTTCCAAAGACGGATAAAGTCCAACACTTGCGACCTCCTCATCACAAGTTGCTTGCCCTAGCAAACTCTCAAGCTCCTCTTCTTGAAGTCATAATATATATTGGGCTTGCAAATTGTGTACTCCATCTAATACATTATCCATATCATAATACTCCATAGTATGATATGTTAGACCACAAAATGCAATGTGACAAGACATCCTACTCAATATGCTCACCAGCTACAATGTTACCACAGAGGTTAATCACAATAAGGGATTTTAGCATTAGATGGTTTAGGGCATGCATTGGTTACAGCTCGACATGGTACAATGATCTCATTAACTATGGCACATATATGCAAGAAAGGAAAGCGTTAAGAAGCTTTCTTGGTTATAACCTGTTTAAAAGCTTTAGAATGATGGAAAATACATGTTTTGACAGCCAGACATGCCTGATTTGATAATCACTAAAATGAACGAAGATGTATCACACAAAACACATACTTTGTTCTAATAATCATCATCTAAACTCAGTATAATCAACATTAAATGGCATTACAAGAGGGAAAGAATAAAATAAAGCATGTACTAAGTATATGAAAATATAAGCAATAATGATTGATTCTACTTTTGCATATCTTTAGAAATTAAGAAAAAATTTCATATCACATAGGCCAGAACCCATTTGTATCGCTCAATATGAGAGACAGCAGGTGCTGACACACAGAGCTTTGTTAAACAAAAGAAAATTTAATGCCAAGGGAAACTTACTTGATATAAAATCATCTGTATAATCATTACTGATCTTTCCATGTGCCATAGCGCCCACCTGAATAAACAGAAGCGATTGTTATATGCACATGATTACATGGAACATAAGGATACATAAAAGCGACAAGACATTAGACGTTTACATACCACAAATACAAGGTTGACATCATCACTAGCAGCAGCAACATAATCTCGCATTTGAACCACTTTTGGTGAACTATATGATAGGCCTGGATAACCATCTGACATTTTAGACCTCATGCAATAATAATGAATAACTACTAAACAAAAGTGGGAAAATTCTCACCTATTCTTCGCAAATTGACAGGCAAATGACGAGTTACAGGATTCTTAATGACATTTAGAAGTTTCTCACGTTGCCAGTGGCAGTAATGCTCAAATTTTGAAGTAATTGCACTGCAAAAACGAAATACAAGTGTTATTGAGAGTAAAAGTTTCCAGCAAAAAACATAATGTGATCTCCTGACCAAAAATACTTTCACTGAATAACTTTCAAAAAATAAAAAACAGTTATTTTGCAACTTACACATGAGACCACAAAATCGCTTGAATGTTCGTGGCATACGAACATGTGGTTTAACTTCAAAAAGCACTCCCCTCTCTGTTTTTACATACAGAGCCTGTAGCCTCCCTGCCTTTGTTAGGGACTATCCAAGATAGCAAGAAGGGCCTAATATTTTTAAACAAGTATAAGTAATACTCACATAATTCAAAAATTAAAAAAAAGACCCAAGTCACAATACTTTTTAACATCCTGTAGTAAATACGGCATAATACTATACACTTACATTCTGTATACCAGTCAATATTGAGTAATCAGCTTTATTTGACAATCAGATCCAAAAACAAAGGTTTTAAGCATTATTTACACAAAACCACAAATTCTAGCCAATAGCTGAGATCTTATTCCTTTCTTCAGACAGTAAATGCCAACAAACTCTTGAATTGCCTCGAATATTCATACCAGCAGAAGAAAACAATTCTAGCCATTTAAGAGAGCAAACCATGGCATCCATTGAAAATTCGCCGCAAAAAATGGTTGTGACCAGCATATATTAGAAACCAGAGACAAGAGGCTTTTAAGCATTAGTTACCCAAAGAGACAAATTCTAGCCACCAGCTTGATATGGTACCTTCCTCAAAACAGTAACTGTCAATAAGTCCAACCTATAAATTTGCCTCCACACCTCTTGAATTATTTATACAAGGAGAAGATAATTCTATCTAGTTAACAGAAAGAACCATGAGGTTCCATTGAGAATTCACGGCCAAAATTTGTTGTCAACAGCATATACTGGAACTATAGATATCAAGAAATAATAGACTTAGCAGGTCTACAGGAGGTGGCCTATTATGTGTTATCCAAATTCAAGGGCATGTGCAGAAAAGTAACCTGACTGTGGCTCAAACTTAAAAACATCGGACATAATTGGAAACCACACCAACCTGGTGTATGATATCAGGCCTGTAATCAGCAGGATTCCTGTTCTGCTTCTTCAGAAAGTTGGCATGATCATCGGAGTTCAGGATTTGGAAAGTCTGGACAAAACAAAAAAAAAAATCCTAAACCGCAAGAACAAGAGAAATAAAAAAAAAAAAAAAAGCACATAACCCAATAAAAAGATAGAAGATTTCACTAACAAATAAAGATATACATGTCTGGCTCTGCAAACATATTTGGAACATAATATAGGAAATTTTGTGTATTCCAAATGACATATCTAGCTTTTACAATGAAAACAAATTATAAAACTGCCAGTCAGCACTGTGATGATGAATCCCGAGTTATGAGCTTTACCCAATTTAGTTTTTGTGAATAGGAAAATTGTTTCAAATGAGACACATATCCCGCTGATTAATAGTATAAGTCACATGACTGATAACTTTAAAGTTCAGGTTTTACACCAAAAAACTTGTTTACCCAGGTAAATGACAATATAGTAACCCAAGGAAGCATAAACCGTTGCCTTAAACATGAATAACATCCACGCAGCATAATCACATAACAGAATGCAGATCTTTGGGAAGGAATTCATATGGGCATAGAGCTTGCCTAGACAGGTTAAGTCAAAAGTCACAATGGTTCAGTACTGATTTACAAATGTGATTAAGCATCAACTCTACCTATTCCTAATTCCTCAATAAGTCTGGTACATTGTGTACATTATCAGGTTAGAAAGATAGCTAATTGGATTATTTTCTTTCAAAAAAATAGAGACCATATGGTGATTTCAGCTAAACAAAGTATGAAGCGCTCCACTTAAGACATAAATCTAGGTGTTACAACCATTATTCATGAGTATCAAGCTTAAATAAGTCTCACAATCACTTAGAAAGAAGACTATCCTCCCATCCCTCTTTCCCTCTCCAGATGCACTTGCAGTAGTCGTCCTTTTTTCATAATTAAATTCTAATACTAAAACAAATATTGAAACATGCTTAAACGATCTCGAAACATGAAAAATTGGTATCCAGTGTGTAAAATGAACTCAAACGTATCTGTATCTATCTTGTGATATAAACCGTATTCTTTAAAAATGAAGCTTCACCAGTGAATCGACATCCTTCAACTCCAAAATCAGGTGCACTAACTCAACTCAATTTAAAAACACATAAAGATGAAAATTTTACGCAATCCTTTACTTCAACTAGCATTACCACATTATTTCAGGTCATGGAGTCCTAAATTTGAGCGATTTACCAAAAAATAAATTAAAAAAAAACGAACTTGTTACCTTTCCAACTTTCGCGTACTCGAGGCACGCCCTTTCGAGCACAAAAATCACGCCAGGCTTCTTCCTGGACTCCTGAAGCCCAACCGCCACTGGGATCCCCGGCATCTGATCTATCTCCTCCTCGACCTTCTTCTCGTCCTCCACCGTCGATTCCGCCGGAGTCTCGCCGCCATTTCGCTCTTCTTCTAGGGCTTCATCGTTCTCTTCTTCTTCGACATCATTTTGCTCTTCGACTTCTTCTTCTTCTTCCTCCTCTTCGATTCTCGGTCGCTTCTTGTGATTTTTCTTCCCTTTAACCGCGTAGGGACGAACCATCTCCTTTTCTCTCCGACTACGATGGGATGTTCTATTTGATTTCGTGAAGCTCGCTGCTCGAGTGAAAATTCTAGGGTTTTTAGAGGGTTTTGAGGTGAGAGGGAGAGAAAGAGCGGATAGTTTCGTAAATAATTTGTAGCCTAACTCAAAGACTCGGGCAGGGGTGGCCAACGGGACGAATCGGGTTGACTCGTCCTGTCTGGTAAACGAATTCATGACAGGTTGGCCCTGTCTCGTCACGGGTTAAACGGGATGGGTTGAAAACCCGGGTCGTTACCGATTCGCCGAGATGGGTTGGACTCGTCTCGCCTATTTTTAATTTTTTTTAATTCGATAATTCTTAAATTTTAAAATTAAAGTTAAAAAGAAATTAGGAAAAAATAGGAAAAAAAGAGGAAAAAATTTTTAAAAAATTCTAAAATTATAAAAAAAAATAGAATTGATTTTTACTAATTACAAGTTTTTTTGTAAGGCAAATTATTTTATTAATATGAAAAAATCATATACATTGCTCATCACATATACAATGTACATAAAACTCATCTCGTATAATATACATAACAAACTCTGGTGCTCATCTCATACAATGTATATAAAAAACTCTGGTGGTTCTCTACTCGTCATCCTCGTCCTGTTCAAATTCTTCATCCAGAATAGTTTTTCCTTGCGTGCGTCTTTCTGCATCGAACCAGTCTTTTAAGCAAACCGTCATCCCCAAGTGTTTCGGCGTCAGCCTGCTCCTCCAGGGTGTCAAAACTCTACCACCTGCAGAAAATGCGCTCTCGGACGCTACTGTAGAGGCCGGAGGTGTTAGTATATCTCGGGCCATGGTAGAAAGAACAGGAAATTGTTTTCTCTGTTCTTTCCACCACGACAAAACATCAAATGTTTCCCATGGTTCATCATCATTTTCATTTATTTCAGCAGGCATTGTGTTCAAATATAAATTAAGTTCATCAAATGAACCTGCTCCTGAAGAGTATTTCTTTCTAGTATTAGAGGAAAGTATACTTTTAAAATTAGATAATCTTTTACCTAGACTACTAGAAGAAGTTTGTGATGGCGTAGGTGCCCTAAATTCAGAAGAAGGTGAAAATAACTCATCTCTGTACAATGAGTACATTTCTTCTAAAAGAGATCTAATTTCTAAAAGTAATTTATCTATATCTTGTTCATAATTTAAACATAAAATAAAATTGGATAATAAAGTTTTAAATTATCTATTTTAATTCTAGGATCCATAATTGCAGCTAAGTAAAATAAAAAATGCATATTTTCAAATATTTTCGAAATTTTCTTCCATATCATGTATAGCCTCTTCAAGACTATCATCATCTCTATATGCAGCAAATACTTGAGCAATTTCATTAAGATTATAAAAAACTAAGTTACATGTGGGATAATACGTATCAGAAAGTGCTTTTGTGGCAGTGTCGAATTTTTCTAGAAAAGTACAAAAAATTTCATATAATTTTCACTCTTCATCGCTAATATAAAGAGATGAACATTCATTTATTGTAAAAAATTGAATTGCTTGTTTAAAAGGAAGACAATCTTTAATCATATAGTAGCTTGAATTCCAAAGAGTTTCACATCTGCTTGGAGCAGTTTTTCCTTTAGTCCACATCGTCGGCAATAACCTTTAAAAGATTGTCTCATAGGTCCACTGTGTTTTATATGTAAAATAATTTCTTTAACTTTATAAATATATTTGTCTAAGAGTTTTAGACCATCTTGTACACATAAATTCAATATATGGCAAACACATCTAACATGAAAAAGTTTACCGTTTAAAATCAGATCTAATACCGTTTTCAATTGTCTTATTGAAGCAGTATTTTCACTTGCATTATCAAAAGAAATAGAAAATATTTTATTTTCTATACCATAATTTCTACAAGTAAGAAAAATTGAATTTGCTACATTTGTAGCAGAATGTTTCTCAGAAAATTTAGAAAATGATAAAATACGTTTTTGTAAAATCCAATTATCATCAATAAAGTGAGTAGTAACACATAAATAATGAATAAGATTAAGAGCTTCCCATATATCGGAAGTTAATGAAATTTTTCTAGCATCACTAGTAAAAGTGCCTTTAAAATATTTTTTCTATTTACAAATAAATCTTCAATTTCTCTAGTTATAGTTTGTCTGCTAATTCTCTTATAATCAGGAGCAAAAACAGATTTAAGATAATCAACTAATGCATCTGATTCAGTAAAAAAAATGGAAGTTCTGCTCGAACAATAAATTCAGCTAACTTATGTTTATTTACTTCAGGCTTATATCTCCAAGTGGAGAGTGTGCCTGAATCAGCTAATATTTGTGCTTGTTGTGGTGGTAAACCGTGACTTTTAGCATGCTTTTTTTCATAGTGTTTATTAAGAACACCTGTACCGTATCCTTCTTTATGATCAAATAGTTGATGACAATACTTACATTCTACCTTTCTTCTACATTCAACAATTTTTTCTACGAAATGGTTCCACACTGCAGAAGTTTTGGCTCTTGCTTTAGTGGTTGTGCTTGTGCTAGTTGGTTGTTGTGTTTCTGGAACTATAGTATCATGCTGTGTTGGTTGTGTATCGTGTTGTTCTTGTGTTTCAGTAAAAAAAGGAGCCAGAGATTGTGCGTGCATTGGTGATGTTGACATTAAAAGTTGAGAATATGAGGAATATTGAGGAGGGAAGGAAATAGAATGCCGACCTGTACCACTATCACTGGCATATGCAGCATGTGTATATGGTGCAAAACCACTGTAGTCAAATGCATAGCTTGACGAACTGTGATAGGGAGCAAATGCGGATGTTGGTGGAGCATAGCTGTATGGTGGGTAAGCGGTATATGCTGACGATGAGCTACCGCCAACATCGGTGTAAGGTGCGGCAGCTGACGGATAGTGTGTTGATGAAGAGCTACCACCGGCTTCGGATGAGGAACCGCCAGTACTCCAGTTGGGCTCAATTAGACTAGACTGAAAGTTGGTAGAGATTTGTAATTGTAAGAGAATAAGAGTGAATTAGAGGATGAAAATAGAAGAGAGAGAGTTGAGATGAAGTGAGATGAAAATGAATGAGGGTAGAGGGTATTTATAGAAGATTAGAGGTTAGGGTATTTTTTTTTTTAATGGGCCAACGGCTCATTTTTGAGCCGTTTAGGGTTTTAAAAAAAATTTTAATTATAGGGGGCGCAGAGTAATTTTCCTCTCTAACGTTCTTATAAAATTATTGGACTAAAAAGAAACAATAAGAAGGGGGGTCGGGGAATTTTCCCTGACCCGATTCGTCCCGTGATTCGTCACGGGACGAATCGAATTCGTCCCGTGACGACGGGACGGGTCAACCCGTTAGGACCCGCCCCTAAACGGGGCGGGTACGGGTTGTCCCGTGACCCGTACTGTGCGACTCCAACGAGTCGCACAGTACGGGGCAGGGCGGGTCGACGCGGGTCGACCCGCCCCATTGGCCAACCCTAGACTCGGAGTGCGGTTATTTGAACTTTTGTGATAAGCCCACTCATATGATTAGTATTGCACTCCTAATCAAAACACCACCCCCAACCCCACACCCAAAAAAAAAAAAGAAAAAAAAGAAAAAGAAAAAAAAACCATTGCCTCTTGCCCTTCTAGGCGGTGATAGTCAGCATGGCCGCCGTCCTCTTTCCTCCTCCTTCCTCGACGCGCCCCCCGCCTTTCTCCTCTTTCTCAACGGTCCCCCCACTCCTTCCTCCTCTTCCATCGTCAATACCTGCGTGAGGAAGAGGTCCTCAGTGTGCCTCCGCTCCTTCTTCCTTTTCCCTTGTCAATGACTCCGCGAGGAAGAGACGGAGCGAGAGGGAGAGGGCCACCCTCCCCTCTCAGCCCCTTGAGTTGTTCGGTCATAAATGACCGCACAGTTTCAGTAATGACACTACTTTCCACCATGAGTGGAGGGAAAGAGGGGGAGGAGAGGATGGAGGAGAGGGGCGCAGGCCTCCCCTCCCCTCCTCCCCCCTCCTCACGACCAGATGGCGGCGACGGGGGGGGGGGGGGGGGGTGGTGGTTGACGGGGCTAAGGGAAAAGGGTGGCGACGGCCGCAAGACGCTTGGGCGAGGGTCAGTGGAAAGGGTTGCAGGGGAGGGGTGGGGCAGGGCGACGATAGAGGAGATAGAAAAGAGAAAGAAATGAATAGTTTAGATTTTTTATCTAAGGTTACAATTGTTAAAAAAATAAATAACAATTTTATAGTTTTAAAATGCGTCTACTTATCATCAAACAACCGCGCCTGAAGACTAGAATTTTAATTTGGCCCTCTTTGGGCCAGGCCTGGGTTTAAATTATTAAACCCCAATATAAGGATTTTTTTTTAATAAAGAGTCCAACGTAAGTTATATATGCTTATATTGCCATGTGAATGAAAGAGCCCAATATAAATTATCTCTTTGTTGTATATCTAGCAAGGCAGGCATAATCACAACATAAGCATAAGAAACACATTAAATAGTTTGTGCAGCAATATTCAATAAATCAAAAATACACGCGTCATTACAACGTAATAATAAAAAAAGAGTAATAATAAAATTAATATCAGGTCCGCATTATATTTAACTCTGGATTCATATTTTTTTGCTGCTCTATGTTACTTTTGCCGCAGACACATATCAACCAACATTAAGTTTGATTTCTGTTTGATTTCTGTTAGTCCTGTTACACTCGTGTCCAATGATAAGTGATCCCAAATTTGTAATCCTTAAATTTCTAGTGGGATGCAGTCGTGTTCAAATTAAGAGCCTGTTTGGCTGATGGAAAAAAGCAGACCAACGAAAATGTGGTGGAACAGTCTAAGTTTCCATTATTTTTTGTTCAAAATGTTCCAAAACACTTTTCATATTGTTCATATAATGTTCATGTAATTTGTTAAGTTGGAGGTTGCACCCACCCTATCAGTTTTCAGGGCAAACAGCGTGAGAAGGAAACACGATGGAACCCACATTATCAAAGGCAAAACCGCACTTTTCAGCCCACTTTCGGGGCAAACAAACCAGCCCTTAAGTTTGACTCGGTTGTAAAATTCTCCATTACAATTTTGTGATCTCGCCAGTGGTTATGTAGATTTTGTTCAACTTTCTCCAATATCTCAAAATTTGTTAATACAGTGGTAGAAAATTATTTTAAAGAAATGTTAAAAAGCAAGAAAGTCCCCTTTAATCTTTAATATAATATAACAATGGAGAGGAATAAAACTATTTGCACGAAGGAAAACACGTTTTATGCTTGAAGAAAGCACTCCTTTAATGTAACTTACTTGAGTGGCTGCCACTTTGAATACACGTATAGGAGCCATACTTATTTAGTAGGTATATTCAGAGTTGTATTCAGAGTTTGATTGTCAAACTAGAAAAAGAAAATTAGATTTTGACCGTAAAGTTCGCACAACACGTGAGTTTCCCATGCAAATTAAGAACAAAAATGTCATGCTTTTTCCCTGCAAATTAAGCATGCCGCTTTCTCCTGCTCCTTCTCCGTCGTCGGCACCATCCCCATGGTGAATAATGTGTTACCTCTAAAGGCTCCCCCCTTGCCACTCCCTACTACAACCCACTCCTCTGCAAGCCATGTCCTTTCAAGCCGTCGCTGCCGCCACCATCACCTCTCTCATCAGATGTTGCTCTTCTTCTCTAATCTGTATTAATTGTTGTAAACGAAATTGATATGCTTCGATACTAATTATTGTGTGCATAACTCGGAATACCATACTTACTATGATACCAATAGTTGGGAGATACGAGATCCCACCGATGACTTCAAGCACGTCATGAGATCGATTACCTCGAGCACACAAGATGAATATTAAAAGATACAATAAGAATAACACACAATTTAATGTGATTCGGCCCAAACTTGGCCTACGTCAATGGAGAGAGAGCTTGAGTGAGCTTTATTGATAGACTTGACACAAGAGATCTAACTTTCCTCTTGATGACACAAGAGTATTCACCTTCCCCTTAAATCTACGTCTAAATTACAAGAGTACATCTTCTTTCTATGCGCCTTCACCTTGCTCCTCTCTTTCTTGACTTTATAGGGCCTTTTTGACTTTTTAGGGTCTTATATTGTTGTTCGCCACAACTTTATTCTCCTCTTCTTCTTTACTTTACAATGCTGGGTTACAACCTTTATTTATAAGATTTTATAATACAACTCCTATTTAGACTATAAGATAATCTTGACCATTGGATACTTGAAGAATCTTGATCAATCCTATTATGAGTTGATATCATTGATCTAGAAGGATTTTAAACCTTCTAATCTTAAGAAATAAATTTTTATTGAATAAGAATTGAATCCTATTCATACTCTTCCTGAAAGGAAACTCGCAATTGTCTGAAAAGGAAACTGCTTCACCTTAATTTGCTTCTTCTGCTTCAAACCATTGTCTTTTCCAACTCAATTGGATTTTCTTAGACCATCATCTCCCCTTGAAAAAAGACAAAATCCTAATAATCTCCACATTGACTTGCTTTTCTGGCCTTTAGCAAAATAACTTGAAATTCTGGATTACTATCTCAATTCTTTCCTTGATCGTAACCATATTGTGAAGCCTTTATCCTTGGCCCCTCTCCTCGGGGCCTTTGGCGGACTCACCGTCATGTCTTGGGTCATCTCGGATCTCGCCTGAATGCACCCTTTTTGTAGTCATCCTACAACTCTTAAACTCGTTGCAGTTTTCCTTGAAGCTCCACCTTGCCTTCAAGCTTTTCATTGAAACTCCCTGACTTAGTTTCTTTCCCTTAGCTTGCATTACAACACTGCCTCCACCAGCTAATTCCGCTTTGTAACGCCTTTCTGGCCATGGGGCCCCCACCAGTCTTGAGGCAATTTACCTCTAATTCTACCATGGTCTTACCCACTTTACATGAACATTGTCAAGAACTTGTCGTGTCATGGTCTTCCACCATTACTTGGTGATGGTCCACCTTCCATCGATGTTTTAACCTTGAGACTTACTGTCTTCATATAGCTGCCATGGTCTTATTGGGCCTTCCCGCTGCACAATGTCATGGTCTTCCTTCCATCAATGAGGGCTGCTATCCGCCACTGTATTGATGTTTGCCAGATCTATTGCGCTGCTATTGATGATCTTCAAACTGATAGATCCACCAATACCTGCAATAATCTCAACGTGTCACGACTAGTCCGTCATAACGTTGACCGTGATCTCCGGTGATTCCTTTAACTGATGTGTACATAACCTGCATCAGATATTAGAATCTTCTCGATCTGCACCCACCATTGTATCTAGAATGTTGAAAACACAGGGTTCGACGTCTTGATCGTCTGAATATGACTACAATTGCACGATCTACCTTCCGATCAATCTCGTCTATTGATCGTCTGCATTACCTTTCGTTGTTTTTCCTTTGACTTGCTGCTGTAGCAAGCCTCCAAATGATGCCTTGTGCGATGCCTTCGTGAGCTCGTCGAGCTCGTCTTGTCGTCCGCCATTGGCGATGATTCGATCATCACCTCCGCGTCTATCGTGTTCAGATTTGAGCATCGTTGAGCCTTGACGACTCCACCTTGATTAATATACTTTAAAAGTCATCGATCTTTACCTTAGACAAATCTGAACTTTCTTGTTGTCTTCTTCGTCTTGACGCCTTCGCTGAACTCCATCGACTCGACATCTTCTGCTTCATCTAGAGTACTCGAGTCTTGAACGAACACCATCAGATCTTATATCGTTTGTTGTAAACGAAATTGATATGCTTCAATACCAATTGTTGCGTGCATAACCCGCGATACCATACTTACTATGATACCAATAGTTGGGAGATACGAGATCCCCATCGATGACCTCAAGCACGCTATGAGATCAATTACCTCCAGCACAAAAGATGAATATTAAAAGATACAAGAAGAAGAACACACAGTTTAACGTGGTTCGGCCTAAATTTGGCTTGCGTTCACGGGGAGAGAACTTGAGAGAGTTTTATTAATAAACTTGATACAAAGAGATCTAACATTTCTCTTGACGACACAAGAGTATTCACCTTTCCCTTAAATCTACGCCTAAATACAAGAGTATATCTTCTCTCTACGCACCTTCACCCCGCTCCTCTCTTTCTTGAATTTTTAGGGCTTTCTTGACTTTTTAGGGCCTTACATTGTTATTCACCGCAACTTTATTCTCTTCTTCTGCTCTACTTTACAATGTTGGGTTACAACTTTTATTTATAGGATTTTACAATATAACTCCTATTTGGACTATGAGATAATCTTGATCATTGGATGCTTGAAGATTCTTGATTAATCTATTAGGAGTTGATCTCCTTGATTTAGAAGGATTCTAAACCTTTTAAACTTTAGAAACAAATCTTCATTGAATAGGAATTGAATCCTATTCATACTCTTGCTGAAAAGGAAACTCGCAATCGCCTGAAAAGAAAACTGTTTCACCTTAATTTGCTTCTTCTACTTCAAACCATCGTCATCTCCAACTCAATTGAATTTTTTTAGACCATCGTCTCCTCTTGAAAAATAAGACAAAATATTAACATTAATAACACTGTTGCTCTTACAAGCCAAATGCAATTTGATTGTCTCAGTGGTCTTCTTGCAATGCTCAGCTCACTCGACTCTCATTACCACCTAAGCCGCCACCGCCCCTCCACCGACCACTCCCGCCAACTCCACCGCTCTAACATTCCCGCCGCCTGACGCGCCATCTCCCTCCTCCTCTCCTCCCTTTTCGCTGACTACCGGCCGCGTCATCCACCAATCCACCCTCGCCTCTCCCTCCTCCCCTTCCCCAACAACGCTACCCTCCAGTCCTCCACCTCTCCCCCAACCAAATCATCTCCTTCCTCCGCTTCGCTCATCTCACCTCCAACCAGGCCATCAGCTCTCCACCGTTGTCAACGCCATCGTGATCGGATCCCACTGTTCATTTTCACTTAAAATTAATAGAAATACCCCATAGGAGTATTTTAGTTTTTGTATCAAAGCCGTTAATGAGTATGTAGCAAAATTTAAAAATATTTAAAATAGTAAAGCGCATTGACCAAAAGCTGAGAGTATATAATTTTAAATGGCCCATAATTAAAGGTGTTTTGGTGAAATTATCCCGAAAAAGAAAATACAGAAGTCAAAGCGAAGACTCACAGGGGTTAATGTGCAATGCAAGAGATCGGGAGGGCCAATTTATAAAAACGAGAAGAACGCCTTGACCTTGACCCAAGTTCTGGTCATCAGCTGAGATACCAGTAACTGTTGTCTTTCACAATTCGTAGAGGCCAGTACCTGCGAGCTGTTTGATGAAATGCCAAGCCCCCATGCCCAAACCTGAAGGTGATTGCATTCACTTATTTTGACAAGGATATTGAAGATTACATTTGTTCATCGCTGCCCTCTTTTAGTTATATTATTAATGCACTGAATTCATCATAAAATGGAAGCTGCATATTTGTGGAGTATTTGGATGTTTTCGAGAACAATTGGGTTTCTACGACATGTATCTTGATGTACTTGATAGCGGGAGCCTGTGGTCTCCCGTTGTCAATGGGGGCTGTACTCTTGTGTCTAGATCCCGGTTGGTCATTGTTAGGAGTATTTTGATGTTAAGTGGAGGAGGGTATGTTGCGTGCGGTGTTGTTTTGTTAATTTCTCTTTAATGAAACGGGGTGGACTTCCCACCTTTTACTCAAAAAATAAAATAAAATAAAAAATACAACATATGCAAATTGTTGCCAGACCAAAGAAATCCTCATGTTGGACTGATTTCATGTTTCTTGTTTGCTGTCAAGTCTCACTTTGAGACAGTAATGGATGTATGAGTAGAACACCACTCGAATCTCTCCCCCAGTGAGTGAAAGTAAAATGTATAGTTACTATTGCTTATGCTGCCTTTTAGTGCGAATTTTCCTTATCTGCATTTCAGATCAATACAGAACTTGCTTTTTGTGCATTCTGTACGGTGTCCTATTTAATTGACCGTGGTATAAAGTTCGGACTGAGGATGAGATAGGTGTTGCTTTCCTTGTCATTTTTGTTGTGAAACACAAAGATATTTTATGGTAGACATGTTGGTGAGTTTATGAGATTGTAGAAGACAATTGTTGATGTTCCACTATAGAGGTCAATGATAATACCGTTGATAATTACATACCCAGTAGATGGAATCTAGCTTGCAGGAATAAGGTTAAGTATAGTAGAATATATTCATCTAATTCTTGTAAAATGTTGTTGCACCTCTAATAGGTATGTGACAAATGCATCACTTTTTTGATGGTGAGAGAAGTAATTCTTGTAGGGTCAAGTGAATCTTCAACGGTTTGAAGATTCTCTCCCACCAACTTGTACAGTCTCTAGAATGATTTTCAAGATTTTGGTTTCATGAGCTTAGACTGCATAATCAATATGGGTTGCACTGCTTTCCAATTTGACCTACTAGGTTTATATACTTCTTTCTTGGTGTAATCTCTCAAGTATGAAGTTTGCACTAGCTCTAGAGAATTGATTCATATTTATATCTGTTCATAGATTCTATATCAAAATTCTCTGTGAATTCTTCTCAAGACAAGAAAAGACTTGTGTTGAGGGTGATGAGCTATGTTCTTGCAAATGTTAGAATTATCATACTCATTACAAAAATTTGAAAGTTTGAGTCCTTCCATTGAGAAAACTAGTAAACAATGTAGAAGATGGAGAATAGATGCTTTCTTGTGATTGTAGCATCATGAAGGAATCATCATATACAAGTTTTTATCCTTTTCTAAGCACCATTAGAAGTACTGTGTGGTTCTTCTGACAATTGCAACAAGTGATGAGTTGTCTTCCGCCAAAGCGTTTGGCGTTAAATGTTGTATGAATCATGGTATATTTTCCATGTGTTATCAATTAATCTCTTGATCCACTTCATGAAAAGGCAGCGGAACGATTTTGACAGCCCTGAACTTGCCGGCATTATTTAGATGCTCATTCTCCAACCTGAAATGTGGATACATTATTCGTTAGAAAAGTATTCCTCTATCATTTTGTATAATACGATCAAAATTTATGTATGTATTTTCCTGTTTCAAAAAGACAATATATGCATTCTTGGATTTTATATGAAATGAGTTGTCACACCCCCCCCCACCCCCCCCCCCCCCCCCCCAACCCCCAAATTAACTATTTTCCTCTTATTTGCAGCTCCTCTAAGTTTCTTTCCTTTCTTGTAAATACTTAATTCCTTCTTTCCCACACATTTCTGTGGTAAATGGAAGCAAATTCTGCTGAACAAATTTCTAATTTCTAACAAAGACTAAAGCTTGCACTTGAATTCTTTTAAACTTGTGCTATTTGTCAACATTACAAGGCAACCTTTAAGAGGCTCATCAAATTGGGTTCTTGGATTTAATTAGATTGGCTTTACCAATCTCCACCCGCACTCTGCTTCTGCTCAACCTCAAGCTGGACAGAATTGGTTTTAAGTGTATACATGCAAACACTAAATTCATAGACAGAAATTTACCTATAGAAATTCCAATGCCCTCGACGAATCACTTCGAGTGCTGCTAAGAAGAATGAAGTAACCCTGTAATCCAAACTCTCAAAATTGTAGTGAAGTACGGTTTGTAGCCAAGCCAGCCTCAGAACAAAGTTCAAACCCTGCAAAATTCACAGATATTTTCTTCAATTTTGGTAACATTAATAGAACCATCCCAACCTTACTAATTGTAGTGGCATTAGATAATTGAGGCAATCCCCTAACGATTCAATGCATATGAGTAGTGTTCTCCCTTTACATCCACGAGTGCATCAATTATGAATTTTTCATTATGAAATGCATAATGTTGTTTATAAGAAGAAACATCACACATATTTTTTATAAAGACATACTTTGGTTAAACATAATGTATTCATATAATAATAATGATTCTGATTCTTAGCTTGTATTGTTAATGCTGGTACGCTAAGCTAGTTCTAGATTAAAGAATAGAAGAAAAAATATCCTCAAACTGAAAGAATGATCAGGCGGTGGACTTATATTGACATGTTAGTTTCTAGGCTAGTGTAAATAACTATATGCGTTTTATTTTTCATCTTTTCTCCTTATGCTTGTTCTCAAATACGAAGAGAGTGTGGCCTCGTTGGGGTGTCAGTCATAAAGATGTATGCAGATATTGGGTCTGCACCTTGTATTGTAAGTTCATTTCACATTTTCATTAGACCAAGTGGTATTTACCATTGATAGAAAATAGATGAACTTCCTGCGAAGGATCAATTCATTCCTGAGCCATGGGTTCTTGGAGTTGGCTTGGAGCAACCCCCAATCCATGACAAAATCCCAGTATAAATGATACACTGTTGCAGTGCTCGACATGACAATAACAAGGGAGAGCCATCCGATGGTCTTGTCCTTCTCGTAAGCGACCTTGGCGCCAGCTGCAAGCATTGCAGACACGTACTTTCCCAAGTTGACAAGGTGGCTTGTCTGCCCTTCATCGAACCACCTCCTTGCACACTGAGTAAGAATGCAATAAAACATTCCGGTGTTTAGATGCAACACGAAACGGTAGAATGATTCCATTTACCCAAATTTCTAAGGATGATGGGAGCTGTACCTGCATTGCTCTCCAGTAGTATGGTAGGAATGAGACAGCGTAAGCCAAATCCCTAAAGTGTGTAGTACTCATACAAAACCCATAGTCTTGGCTTTTATAGCTTCCAGTTATGTAGTAGCAAGCTACATACTCCAAAGTCCGGAGCATTGGCACCTAATTTTACCAAAGCATTAGAGAAATCAAGGGATACTGGCATGGGAAAGTTTCTAGTAGATAGATAGACAATGTCCTGTTACAAACTTAACTTATCATTGATACAACTTGGGATATCTGATGTCTCATGTTTTACAAACTATTATATATGTGCACATAATTGAGGGGATTCGAGCAAGAATACTCTTATAGTTAGTGAAAAATGCTTTAAAAAGTGACTTGCTAGTTTGAGAGGAACATACTATTTTTTTGAGAGGAACATAGATCCAGGGTTTGAAAGGAACATACTATGATCGACAATTTTGGAACAATGATCATTGAGTGCTATCTACCAAAATTTAGACTTACCGAAAGAAAATCAAACATTTGAGGTTTCTTTTCTTTTCATCAAGTGGTCACACAAGACTCAAATATACATACATATGTATCTATGTATGCATGTATATACATGTATGTATCTATGTATGAAGGTACGTATGTATTTATATTTGAGTATAGTATCTTAGGCATATTTATATATCAAAGAAAGAGATATATACTCTGGATTTTAATGTCATCTTATATCCTTTTCACTGATAAAAATGGGCCTGAATCCTCTGATGGAAATTTTAACTTGTTTCACATAAACATGTTCCTTCATAGAATCTAAATATGAGGTCTATATCTCTTTGAATTGAAGCATTAAATGGGCGAGGGATCAATACCTGGCTGCAAAGCTGATCAGCCATGAAGAAATCCACCATGACCACCTGCAAGTAGAATAGAATAAGCATTTTAGTCCTTCTTTCCACTTGTTGTCCGGAAAGAGAAGCTAATCTTAGTAAACCTCAAGTTTTGCACCACCTTATAAAGAGGGGACAGGATTATATTCCTGATGATCCTCATGAAATGATAGCGGCTTGATCGGTAGACAATGTTAAAAGGGCATATAAGCACCAGCAAAAACATCTGCTCACATCAAAAGAGAATCCCGTTATCTCACAAGAGAACATAGATTCGTTAAAGTTACTCGGATTGAATAAATGATGGAGATGAAAATGGAAGGAAGCTGAAAGTTTACCATAAGCAAAAGGCCAGGGATGGCTTGGACCTGAGTTGAAGTGTAGCCCTTCACAGTGAGGGACAAGTGGGCAAATATAACTCCCATTATTATAGTCATCGATGTAGTACATATCAAGAAAACATCCCTGTACTTCAATTCTTTTGTAGGGGCAAACTCAAATATAAAGCTATAGTTTATTCGTGTCTTCCTCCACATGAAGATGTTGCAGCCATAAAGGAACAGGTGCAGGAAAAGGAGGCTAAACATACTGCAACCAGTAGAACAGTTTTAGTGCATGTTGAATTGGATGATGAAATGACCGATGATGAGAATTAGATTAGATAATACTACTTGCCTGAGGACAGGATAGACAGTCTCCATATAGATCGTGTCTGAATGCTGAGTATACATTCCGGCTATGTGTGCCATGATGCAATATCCAACAAACAAAGCGATGAAACATCCCATGAAGAGTCCTGTTTGACAGAATAGAAGATATTTTGAGATCCATCGCTTATTATTCATTGAAGAATGCTCCCATATGTCTTTAGATATATTAGCTTGGAGAAGGAAAATAGACATAAAACTTTTCTTTAAGCAAGATGTATACAAGCCATTTTGAGTAATTACCAATGAAGAAGGTGACAGCATGGGATTCTTTGCGCTGCTGAGGCTTGAGGTACTTCATGGCTTTCCTCTTGTCATCTTCCGCAAAGTGTTTGACAAACAGTTCCTCGACCTCATCCTTTAACTTTATTGCCTGTTATAGTTGTATTAGCTTGTTAAGATATTGGATTTCATCATTTTGATTCTACATGAAGTATGAACTAAAGAGAGGTGTACCTTATCTGAGCTGTTGAAATATGAGCTCTCTACAACTTTGAGATATATAGACAAGACTTGTTTTCCTGTCACCTGAAATGTAAAAAACCAAACAGAACTCTGAATAACTATATGTAGATTATCCTCAGTTTATAAGATAGGCAATAAATTTATTTCATCATTATGATTTTGAATAATGTAAATACCTTGTCAAATTTCTTCAAAATCTTCACGAAGGCCAACATGTTCAAATTCCTGAAATAAAAAGTAAAGTATAAGATAGCGATGACAAAATTCATGTCATTTTCCCCCCTTCAAGCCTGTAGTTAATGAATCGAGCTCACCTATAGGTTTGAAGATAGCCCAACCCTTTAAAAAGTTCAATGTAGGCTCCTCTAATCATCTTCTCAGCATGGTGAAGCTTCGTCTTGTTGATGTGGAACTTGCCACCCTCTTGGCCACACTTCTTTGATTGGTTCACCATGTCACCCCACACTAGGTAACTGAGGGAGGATAAAGTCCTCGAGGGATTTGTGAGGGGTATGTTGATCTTAAGGTTCTTCCCTTGGCAATTGAACTTCTTGCTAGAAAGGCTCCTCAGTTTTCCCCCCTGTTCTCCACTCTTAGCCTTGATCTCCTCCGAATAACCTGGCCTCTGAGGTGAGTCGGAGAATTGGACCTTGTCTTCACTCCTTTCACACTCACATGATGGGCTCTCTTGGACATTGTCAAGGCCAGTTGTGCCCTTGTTAGATTCATCCTCTGTCAAGAAAATCAGAGGAAGCTTAAGAATACTCTTGCAGAAAAATTAAATATGTATGTATATAGTAAATATTTTTTTAGTATGCGTTTTTGGATTTTCTTGCATATTTATTCCCTTTGTATTTGGCATGTTGCATGTTCACCCTTATAGGGTATGCCTGATTAAATTTGAAAAGGATTCGCACGTAAGCCCTTGCCATCAGCATTCATTTAAATTCCTCAAGAAACTTGGAGACGATGTTTGGTGAACTCTAACCCATCATGAAAAATAAGTATTTTTTTTTTTCCTTTTTCTCTCTCACAAAGTTTATGAAACTCTAGATAGGTGATGAAGAACATTTAGGCATTTAATATCCTAACATTGGCATTTTTAAGTTTCACATAATTTCAAGAAACCAAAATGATATATCAATAAACTCTAAAGTTGAGAATAATGTGTCCTATGTCCAAAAAAAGTATAATCCATTTCCTTTTAAGCGGAAAAGTTTATGTTCTGTTATGAAATATATTATTGTCAGTCTTTTTTCCTGCACTAATTTTATTTCTATAGCTGGGGTCATACTGAAGTTCAAGAAAATGTAATGGTTATTTTCAGTAAATAAATAGCTAAATTACTTTGAATGCTCCTTTTGGTTTTGATCTTGTAATCTACATTGTGCTGTCTATTTCTAGTTAACATGTTCGCTTTTTTATCTGATGAATGCCGTGTTTATAACATGATATGGTTATGTAATTCCTTCTTACCACAAGTAATTGAGCATGAAATTGAGGGATCATCCTTGGAATCATTCGTAGTTGACCCCCGCCCTTGCTGCTGCTGGAGCGCATACTTGAGCTCAGTGAGGATGCCCATCTGCTTCCTCAAACACTCTCCCCTCTCCACAAACTCCTTCTCCTTGCCCTTGTAGAACTGGTTCACCTTGTTGAGCTGAAGGTCCAGCCTCGTGAAGAACTCTTTCGCTGCATCAGTGTCAGCAAATTGGTCTAGCAACTCGGTCTCGTACAAGTCCCCCTTGCTTGCTGAGCTCACAAGCTTCTTATGAACCTTAACCAACCAAAAAGCACAATATTATAGAAACACGCACAGAAAGAAACAAGAACAAAGAGAGGAAGGAACAGGAGAGAGTGCCTGGATGACTCCATGTTCCTTGCGCCCATGGGAACCAAAGAAAGGTAGCTTCTTGAATGGAGATATGATTCTGTGTGCCAATGGAGGAGTTTGTGGTTTGCTCAAAATGGCTTGGTTCGTGCCAAGAACTTGTATCTTCTTAAGGTCCTTTTTCAGCTGCCAGTAATCAACAAAGGCATCCTTCCACTCAGGAACAAGCTGCCCCTCAAACTGCTTTGAGAACTTCACCATCTCTTACTCTTTCTCTACTCTGCTTCCTTCTCTTCTTGTATCAGTGTGTAGTAGATTGAAGGAGGAGCCATTAAACAGAATATATACTGGGAGAGGCTAGCACTGGGAGAACATTTTTTGCTGCTGGGAGACAGCACATTCTGAGATATTCTTGCATGAAGTTTGTGCTTATATACTGGGCACCTTCCTCCACTTAAGGGGATAGCATGGTGGCTAGGATTCTCAATTAGGGGAGGATAGGGAGGGGAAGGGGAAAGATGGTGATGTAGTAGTAGTAGCAGAGAAGAGAAGGTGGTGGTGGTGGTGGCATGGGCAGTGGGAGGATATCGGAAGTGGGCAGGACCCACATGAGTGAGAGATGTATTAGGTCCCACGACAGGCTTGGTGCTGGGGTGTCATTTCAAATAGTTGTGCTAAAACATTGAGTACTTTTGCCAACTCTTGCAGAAATTGCATGACTCTAATGCCCTGCTAATTACTTCAGTTTTATCATTAGTGATTGATGGATATGGGAGGCTTTGTTGGTCATTTGCTGGCTACTGGGATATATCTCTTTTTTCCCTCCCTTCTGAATTTATTATTTTATTTTGTATGCGAATGTTGACACATAGAGAAGGTTTTATAAATGTTTTAGGTGCCAGAATCTTGGACATGAAGCTGTCTCTGAGCACTGAAAGAAGGTTTATTTGATAGATTCTGAAACATATACATATTATTCTATGTTAATGAACCTCAACGTCACCTCTTTTTAATGTTTGTTTCAAAGTTTCAATATTTGAAAATTTCCAGCCTAAATCTGAACCTGAGACTTCCCTCTTCTCAAGGAGAAATTTTTACCAGCAGAGTTAGAAAATAACCTAACTCACTCGATTAATGGTTGTATCTATTTGTTTGTGGATCAGACAGGATAAAAGGTGGTCTCAAGCCATGTTCGGTCATATTTGATCTATATGTAGCCCGAGTCAACCTACAACAGTCAAGATGTAGCTCAGGTAAAACTCATGACCTAAAGTTGTACGTTGGTCAATTTAAGCTTGATTGTTTATTTATATGAGCTAAACTTCAAAAACTGTTGTTCTTGGAGTTGATAAACTGTGTTTAACGCACCAGATATGTGCATTTCCAATATCTGAGAACTTAATTTCAGAGTGTGATTTGATAATTTTAACCAGAAACCTGTTATCTTAGATGGAAATAGTGATATATCTAATAGTAACATATGTCAAATAATTAGTTTCTTATATCTAGGTAATTCACGAATTGCAATTGATCGCTATGTATTTTTTTTTTGTTGTTGTTGAGATTAAACCGTGAGGCAAGAGCCCCCCGGTGTTTCATTAATAATAACTTAACGAAACATTTCCAAGATAGAATGGAATTGATCGCTATGTAGTTGATAACTTGATGTCACAAGTGTCCTCAAGCTAAACTTGTTAATTTGTTCATAGTGAAATGTTTTTCTTATTATGGAATAGGTTCTCTGGTGTTACCTCTGGGATCAAAACATCGCACTGTACTCTTTACCAACTCCTAAAGATTTTTTCTTTTCTTGATAGTTTCTAGACGTTGAAGCATGACACAATGCTAGAAAAATATCATTTTTACTTGATGATGTTAAAAAGATGGCAATTTAAAATCTCTTTATAATGCATACTCAAAGACCAGGACCACATTGCTCTTGGGGTGTACATATTAGTGTAAACTATGAGAAGCTATACTGAAACTTTTGCAGATTGTTTAGTTGATAATCGCAAGGAGAATTTAATAATTTATATGCTGAATGCATAATGATGAAGAGTTGATGGCTATTCCACATCTCTTACTCTTTCTAAATAGAGATGGATTCATTCTATTATTAAAAGTAAGAGATTATGGCTAGTGAGACAAGAACTTAGGGGTATGATGGGCATTTATAAGAGAAGGCTTTTGCTTTCGCTGAGGCAAGAAGTTCTTACGTACGGGGATTCTTGGCGGCACAATGGAGTGAGCTCTCTCATTAGACCAGTTAGGATTTTCACTACCATGAAGATAAGGAACTTTCAACAAATTATTGAAATTATGATCTAATGCCTATTGCCCACTCACTAAAGTTTGCCATTAATCATTTACAGAATATAATACAACATCACTTAATTAAGAGAACCTAGAGTTGCACGGTCTAGCTCCCAGCACTTAATTAAGAGTACTCTTAACTTCATGTTTATGACTCTAAACTTTTTCCCTTTAGGTTTTATGAGTATGATGTGATTTTTTTTTTCCATTTCCCGTCCTTTGAAATTAATCCTAGTTAAGAGGCTAGAGTTGCTGGCTCCTTGGAAAAATCCGGTCATGTAGTGCATAACCACATAGCTTATAATCCAGCGCTTCATTCCCTGAAATGTGGAAGGTCAGTCACCGTGAGAATGAACATGATGCCTGCAGAAATCATAAAACTTGAAGAGTCGTGAAAGTTTTCTAATTTCTTACATGTTAGATAACCACCTTATCTAGGTAACTGCTAGGTAGTATTCATGCTATTTTGCGTAGTTCTATCACCTAGCAATCTTGATCTCAGTGACCAGAAGCCTTTTGGTAAATATAATTCTTAGGAATACTTGTCTTCTGTCATCAAGATTTTGTCGAAAATTTTGTTGAAGAGAGTGTTGAAGGTCAATTTTGATGGTGGTAAACAAGACAGCATGAGAAACTCGTGCAGGATTTATATAGTTTGATTAATCTTTCAACTTGGCTTGGTGTACGTTGTTGGTCTTCAACCTACAACTTAAGCTTAATCTCATATAGGTCAGTGTAGTATCAGTGGTATGCTTGCTGCACCAATTTGTCATAAGTTAATTCTTATTATTTTCTTTTACATTTCAAAATAGTGATAAAATCCCGTGTTTGTGCAACAGGTCTTCGCTTCAAATCATGCTAGTGATTGGCTTGTGGATTACCCTTCGCCGCAGAAAGCCTTCACCAAAAGAAAGCATTTGAATGTCAGATTGTAGCACCCACATTCCTCTTTCTATCGACTCGGGTCAATTAAATGATTTCAATTGAAATTGCTCTTTCAAAGATCTCGCAAGTATCTTTGCACCGACTAATAAGGCCAGAGATGGGAGCTACATCATCAGCTGAGATACAATTGCGGAAAATCTGACATTGTTTTTCATATATCAAAGGTGTCCAACTATACGATATGCACTCCATTGTACTCTTTTACTAACGGAACATTAATCTTATATATGCAGCAAAATATTTTTTTGGGGCAACATTAGCTCATATGACTCCACATGTACAATTTCAGATTTCACAAATTCTAGAGGACACTTGTCATGCAACAGGTTGTTGTGAACATGGAAATTTACAGTCCAATATGCAGTGGATCCTGATACGTGGGGCTGAAACCAAAAGAAAATGAAAGAGAGCCACACTAATAGGTGAAGGCATTGGCTTGGGGAACTTTATGGGATCACTTTCTTCCCCTAGGTTCCATTTTCTGCTAGCATGAGTTAGTAGGCACGTGCCGGTCACATGCTTTTGTGGGTGAAAGATGGGGATGATATGGATGCTTTGGGATTACTTGGTTGCAATTGCTGGACTAGTGCAGGGGACATGATTCTTTGGCTTGTTCGCCACTTGTCACATGACACATGTCGGATCTTCATTGGCCGGACTGATCACGTGGAGATTGCTGACTTGGACGACTGTGGGCCTTCACATGTTTCACTGACAAGGTGCTTATTTTTATTTTCCTCACTCCTTTCTTTTTGATACTTTTCCATTTATTTATAGAAGTATAATATTGATATCTAATCGGAAAAGAAAGGAAAAAAAAGATGCTCAAACTTGGGCCAAATTTTGATAAGGTTTAGCTATGAATATTTGATTCTAGAGAGAAAAATCTATCACTTTTTCTCCATTACTTCGTTTTTCCAAGTCTTAGGGAATTTGTGTATTGGGTTAGCTTTATCAAAAAGGTTAACAAGATATCGTAATGAGTTAGTTTTTTTTTATTGATGTTCAAAACTTCGAGTTATGATCCATAGCCGGGTCCATTGCTGATGATAAAATCAGTATAAACTCTAATGCTCTTCTATATAAATTTCAACTCCGTCTTCCTATTATGATTTTTCTCTCCTTTTTCTTTGAAAGGTACCCCTAATGTGATTTAATCTCAATCCTTTGTACCAAACTAAAGTATCTGCAAATAGAATTAAATTTTACCAAACTAGCTGAACTCATTGGCTTGGTCTCAGATGATATAGAGAATTATTGTGTACCTATACCATCCACTGCCTAAAAACAATACACAAAGTTCCTGGGGAAAAGAAAAAGGAAAAATTGAACTTTTTCTCAACTTTTGACCACTTTAGCAATGTTTCTATACTATAATATATCTTGATAAAATCACCTCTCACACATTCCATATAGCTTAGACTTTGCCTTTAACTTTTGAACATTGAAGACTAATATATTATGTGCTTACATTTTGGAATTCCCTGAAGAAATAATTTTGATGGATGTTTCTATACTTTTGTTTGCCAATTTACCTTTGTTTGCAATAAAATAATACCTTAAAAAAGATTTGTAAATGTGAATCAAATCTTCCACTGATCATGATGTTGTGACCCCATTCACTTACACAGGACTCAAAAGCTAGTTTGTCTTTGTGCTTGCATGTAGTGATGCATGTGTGGCTATCGAAATTCAAATTTCATTCCCCCAGCCGAATCCTTGAAGTATATACTTCTCAATTATGTTTTATTCCTTGCAAGCTTTTAAGGGGAATAGGATTCCAGTGGTGTCAAGGATTCCTAACAGCGCTGTTGCAATTAGAAAGGAACCATTCCACTCAAAACTAAAGGAAAGCCCGTATCAAATCCCTAAGCATCATACCTTCCACTTCTTTTTTTTCCCCAGGTCATCCTAATCGCTCAACTCTAGCTATCCTCTATGGTAAAGCATATGCTCCTAAGATCTCAAGCATTGATCAGTGTGTCAGGGTTTCCATTCCTTTAGTATTTTGGATCCTGTACACCTTAGTATCAAATTGTAGCAATTCTCAACCTTTTCTCAAGAGCATGCCCTCCTTCGCATCTCTCAGGTGTGAGTGCTGCTGGCCATAACATTACACGTGTCCTGATATTCTTTGATGAATTATTATGTTTCTAGAAATCCAACTATATTCTTATCCTTGACAAAGAGATTAAGGCTGATACATTTGGAAGATGTGTTGAGAGGATTTGGCATCTGGAATAAAGTGATGAAAAGATGTATATAAGATTAAGACAACAAAGAAATGTTTGTGCCATCGATTGCTTCCCCAAAAAAAACCAAATTTAAGTGAGATGTGTGTTTAATTTTGAGCAAGGCATTGGTCGTTAACGACCCTTACTGAGAAGAATTGAAATAATACCATATGATAAACCAATTCTCTCTCACCATAGAATGGTGATTCTTCCCGAAGAAATGACGATTCTATTATGGAATGCATGTTCTTGCTGAGTGTTACCAGTCAATTTGGTGTGATCCTTCAAAACTTTATTGACAAAGACATTGAAAGTACTAGTACTGCACCGATGAGAAACACGAATTATCATGATATTCCATTTACACATGGTATTGATTAAAGACTGAAACAATTGAAAAGGTTAAATTGGTTTATTCATATTCACTTGCTTGATTTACGCGCATTCAAATTATAATATTATCAAAGAAGTTTAATTCATAGTTGTATTTATTTTATGCATGTTCAAATTATATTGTTATTTAAAGATGTTTTTCACACATGGATCTGATTTATTCCTATTCACACTACGTAAAGGTAGAAATGAATATATTTTTACTGTATTTTACTCTTTCTTTCTCAATTTCATGTCAATCTTTTGCGTCTTTATCCTACTTTTTATATATTAATTTTCAGATTTTGATAATTATGCTGACAATCTGAATAATATCGTTATCCAGAAAACTTTCCGTAACAAAGGTATTGATTCTTCATCCGTAAAATTGGATACTGTTGATTGATTGAACTAAGTAGGTTTTAAATTTTTTTGCTCGTTTCTAGTATTGTTACAAGACGATCAACCATGAAAACAAGAATATGTATTGTTCATATGATATAATAATTGTTTATCATACAATATTTTGTTGTTTACTTTAGTTTTGTCATCCCCTCTTTAAGTTGCATAAAGTAAAAGAAAGAAAAAAGATATAAAGACAAGGAACACAAAATCCTAATCTTTCAAGTCTAGAACCTTTATAACAAGCATGGCAAGCATATTCCTTAAGTCCTTGATCGGGGACTAACTACAAGAAAAATGGATAATTAGGAATGAACACTAGAAAATTTCAACCTAAAGTTTGTAATCTAAAAAAATAATCGGGACTTCCTCCCTAAGGTATCTGTCACGCCCCGCTTCCCAAAATACGCTGGAGCGGAGACGCGACACGAGTCGGCGACGCATATACACATGGAAAATACCTCACGTATACGCGCTAAGCTTAAAGTAACCTGAACAAGCTATAAATCTGAACCATAATAATCAACCATCACTGCAATAATACATATAAAGGCTACACATGATCTTAAGTGAGATAAGGAATAGAATAGAAGCCAAGTGGGATATACAAGAATCGAAGAATAATAGCAAGAATAAAGAAATGTAAGAATACCAGAATCAAAAGGAAGAGAGAGTCCGGTTCCTCGCAAGTCGTACAGTCTCATTGTACATCTGCACAAAAGAACAAGCGTCCAATATCTGAACGTGCAAATCCAGGATCGTCAGAAAGCGACCTAGTGAGTGTGTGTGTAAAGGGGAGAGCTCGTGCATATAAACAAGGTGCATAAAGCAATAACAAGAACAACTGCAGATATAAGATAATCAAATAACATGATACATAAGCAACTGAATAACAATAGTAAGAATAAGAGTACAGGTACAAGACAAGTAAAACAACTGTAACAAACAACAGATGTCTAGGTGTATATCCTAGCAATATCACTAACCTAGTACATAATCTGGTCCTGGTTACAATCATGTGTCTATCATAATGATATATATAGATATACAATCAGGTGATTGCAGTCAGTCACAATACATCAACAGTTTATTATTAATTATATCAGCGAACACCAATTGTCACATGTAATAAACGCATCCCATACTACGCCTACCACACATGCCAATCGAGATTCTCAGTTATTGAAACTGATCGGTTGGAGACATTGTCCATGCTTTAGGTGGGTCCCGTGCATACCCGGGACCACGGCCCAGACTCCTGGCGCGGAACCAG
This sequence comes from Agave tequilana, assembly GCA_038442645.1. Lineage (NCBI taxonomy): Eukaryota > Viridiplantae > Streptophyta > Magnoliopsida > Asparagales > Asparagaceae > Agave > Agave tequilana. The sequence continues at coordinate 69,133 of JAVJIF010008583.1, forward strand.
GACCTACCGCAAGGTAGTCAGGAACATATAAATAAGAACAGGAAACAGGACGGGGTGCCAGTCACTCCACGGGAACCTTGCAGTGAAACCCTCTTTCGGCTGCGCAACCTAAATCCTAGGTCCACCCAAAATACAGACGCTGTTTCCTCCATCAATCTCCCCAATCCAGTGTAAGTTGTTTAATAGCATGTTATTAATTTATCAAGATTACTTAATATGCATGTTACTTGAATCGCTGGGATAACTCAGTGGAAGTCACGGTAACAATATCAACATGTAATCAGGATATCGGTATAACATGAATATATAATATCAAGGACAGGATAACGGTATAACAGGAATACGTAACAAGTATAACATGCGGGTGTTGTTACCGTGTAATAATATTTTTTCCAGCAATTAAGTAACATGGACAAGATAGTTATCAGGTAGATACTAAGTATAATCAGTCAGGTTTCTCAGGTAAATCAAGATATCTAAGATGGGTAATGATCTACTGTCATGAATAGAATAATCCGGGTAATGTATGTAATCAACTCATAATCTCAAAAGCTATTCTCATGAATCTCAAACATCAAGCCTTATTAAGGTAATCTGGTACAGTAATCACAAGTCTCATAAATCAACAATCGATTCTCTCATCCAACGATCAACTCTGATCCTCAAGTCATCGATATATCCAAATCTCAATAACTGAAATACTACATGTTTTGATACATAAAATCAAATCTTCATTTTCCAATTCTATCAGGATTATCACACACTCTCACTCTATCAAGGCAATCACAATCAATCACAGGATCCCAAAGTCAAGTAATATAACAGATATATATCTAAGATCTATCAGGTCAAGTCAATTCAATCAATATCTCTCAAAATCAGATCCATCCAACTATAGTCAAGATCATAACTAAAGAGAGTAACGTCCTCAATCAATAAGAAATCTAGATCATCTTTATATCTAGTATCCAACGTCGGTAAGATCATCAGTACTCCATCAACATAATTAAGATAAATCCGAAAGTCTTTGGTCTAATAATCTAAAACCAAGATCATATTACATGTCTATTTCAAGGGTAAGCTATACACTCACATAATGACAATCCAACAAGATCAAGCTCCTCTATAAACTGATCAAGATCCAATATAAATATCTCATAGTTCAACTCTAACTCTAACTAAGTCAATGCCAGTCCAAGTATCAGCAAATCAGTATATTGGTAAAGCAATATCATATCTAACACTTCCCCGATATCCACGGGAATTCTGGTCAGGATAATCACCAACAACTGTCAATAAACACTATGCCTAATATATGTCCTCTAACCTCAAATATAACGTAGTTCAATTGATAGTAGATCAAATCAAGTCACAGTTCAGGGTATCCAATGCTAGGCCTAAACCAATATTGGCGATCTACCGACACATGAAATGACATTAATCAATACTCTGATCAACAAAATAAATAAGGTGAATGTTCGCTCATGACTCATAGAGTGATACAGGTATTCACACTGGTAAAATAAATCAAATAGTCACATGAAATGATAAAAGTAAAACATAATATATATATATATATATATATATATGTAGACAACGATAAATAAGAAAATGAGACAAAAGCAAACACTCACAAAATAAAGAAGAGAAACACTTACAAAACAAATAAGTGAAACACTCATGACATGATTAAATAAAATTTAACAAAGAAGTAAGACACTCACCTGAGATCCATCCCAAGTCCAGAGCACTGAAATTACAAGGCCTTGATAAATCTACATAAATTATTCAATAGGAATTGTTAGATTCTTTTATTTATTTAATCTTGATTAATTAACTTAAGGTTGGGGAGTATGATCCTCTGGATTACATGAACTTAATAGGTTTATTTGGACTAATTTTAAATTCTCTTTTGTTAGGTTTTTTAAAAACTTTTTAACATTAAATTTCTTAACGGGTTCGAATTTACCATTTAACAAAAACTGACTTTAAGGGGGGTAATTTGATTTAATTTATGTTGTTATTCTTCTGAAAATTTTATCATGAAAAGTAGAAGTAGTGTAGATTGTTATTTATATTTTTCTCTATTTTTCTGATATTTTTAACTAATTATTTTAATTATTTTTCTGCAGGTTAACAAGTCTGGAATTTTCTGTTGGGTCGGGTTTTGTTGTGCGGGTGTGGATTCAAAAGATACAACCCATGCAAAATTGGGCTGGAACAGGCTGTGGGCCTTTGCCAAATAAAAGAAAATTTTTTTATTGGGAGGTGCTGCACAGGGGCTGTCCCTGTGCAGCCCAGCCCGCTCCCACGCGGGCCAGCCCGGGCAACCAGGCCCGGGCAGGCCGGCCAGGCGGGCGGCCAGAGCCAGGCCAGGCCTGGCCAGACCAGGCCCTGCACAGACCCAAGTGGGTCTGTGCAGTGCACAAGCTGCTCTCGGCCTTGGCCGAGAGCAGCGGCAAGGTTTTTTTTGTTTTCTTGAAATTCTTTTTTTTATATTAGAGAATTATTTAAATTAAATTATGGGTTGATATATCTACATGTTATTTTAGTTGGATTATAGATTGGGTTTTGATATATAAAAATATTCATGGAGATTATAGTAGGACATGATTTTAATAAACAATTTATATCAAATAAATTTTGATAAAATAAATTACTTACTTGATTTTTGATCCCCTAGCATGCTCCTCAATTTGCACTTCAAGATCTTTTGTTCAGGCGGAGAAAAGAAAGATGAAAGTGGAAAGAGTTGGATTAGGATTTCTCTTGAGTAGAAGAGAAAGAAAGAGATGGGGAGAATTAGGTCATGATATTCTTTTGGAGGTAGAAAAAGAGAAGAAGTTTAGGGTCTTTATATAGATATTAGGAATTTTAGAAACCTGAATTCTAATTAGGTTTAGATTGCTTAATTTAGTAAGTTAGGATTAGGATGGAAATTTGGTTTGGAATTTAAATTATGATTATATAACTAGATTAGATTATAGATTTGAATTTGGATTAGGATTAGGATTAGAATTGAATTTTGGGTTAATGGGTAAGGATCTCATGATAATGGGTTATGGGTTATATATTATTGGGCTTTAGTTAAAAGAAATAAGTAATATGAAGAATAAGAAAAATAGATAGTGGGCTTGTGGGCTTAGCTTTTGGGCTTAAAGAAAAATAGGTAAATGAGAAGAAAATGAATGAAAATAAGAAGTGGGCTTGGCTCATGTGGGCTTAGCATAAAAAAGAAAATAAAATGAAATGAAAAGGAGAATGGGCTTGAGCTTATTGGGCTTGGATGAAAATAATAACACTACTAATAGTGATTAACAATATCATAATAATAATTAACAATATTAATTACAATAATAATAACAACAACAGTAATAATAATAAAAGTATTAACATTAAAAATCTTATCTAATAATACTTGATAAAAATACTACCATTAATACTAATGACTAAAACAATACAATATCAATATTAACAATAATAGCAACTACAATAATAATACTAGTAACATAGTAATGAAAAATATTCTAGCTAGTAATTAAAATGACAATATTTAATAATGCTAAATATAATTATAAGGCCAAAATACCATTTACTATTTTAAAATAATTTGTACTGTAACTCAAGTTAATAAATAATAATAATATCATCAGTAAAATAATATAAATACTTTTAGAAAAATAAAAATACAGTATTTTAGATTAGGCATATTACAGTATCTCATCAAAAAACACACTGGCTAACAACTGCTCAAATAAGCATTTTCATATTCATCAACTGAATAACTCAACAATAGTCTTGATCTTATATAGGCTTACATCCAAAGAAAACTCCCACCACAATCAATGTGGGACTAAAATAAACAACTAAATAAGTAACAAAAAATACCAACTAAAATAAATTAAGTCACTAAATGTCCCCACTATTCCCCCTGGGGTTGGAGAAAACTCGACCCTGTCGACTCGGCGCTCAATCAGGGCATGGTGGTAGTCGCGGAATCAACATGTGGGTATCAAATTTGAAGCAAAGTGGTAAAGGTGAAATTGACTTCTGTGACAGATTCATTATTGGCGATGATAGATTCAGAAAGTCACATGCATCATATCAAGTCGAGTCTTCTCCACTAAAAGCCAGATTGATACCACCATCCCATGGGATATCCACAACTTGTCAGTGATAGAAGCACCCCTCAGAATCTTATAGGAACCTGTACGCTAACTGTGCAATGTCATCACAAATTCAGGGTGAAACATACTTGTTATCTCATTAACAACTCCAAATTTCTCCAAAATACTATGTGAAAATGCAGCAAATTTGTAGTCATCATTGTAAATTGCTATCTGTCTAAGTGTTTCACATATGCGACAGGCAAATACAATGCAATTGGCTCACTAAAAGTAACTCCTAAAGATGAGAGAAATAGAGACTGAGTTTTCTATGAGGACGTACTTCAGACACTGCTAATAATTTAACATCACTAGAACTGATAGAAATTTAAAGAAACTCGAGAGAAAACTCCAAACACCCACTGAAAGAAAAACGCCAGAACTACATGATGTTACATGGCAAAAAAAACTCTAATGACTCACTAGAAAAAGACATGCTAGGAGTTGCTAAATAGATTCTATCTCTGTTTTTTTGTCTCTCTTGATCATCCTCACAAATATAGGTCTCATCAGTTATGTGTGTACTAGACTTCACTAACATATACACCACGTCACTAATATTCGCAAAAAACACATGACTCTCATCACTAATTGGCGCACTGAGATTGACTAACAGCTCCTCAACGAGACTAGAAATTTCAAAAAAAACATAAACATTCTCAATAACACTGGTATTCTCAGAAGGAACATTGACATCCTCAATAATCTTAGAATTGTCAATATCATCACTAGACACAATACTAACATATCGACTATTCGAGAGGCGCTGATAATCATAGTATTCATATCCTTCACACTTAAAACACTGCTCCTAGACTTTAACACTGATTATACCCTTGAAAGTCAAGTCTATTTTTAGGATAAAATCAAGAGCATCTTCAACAAAGTCCACACCATAGGAGTTAGTGATCATAGCACGCCTAATATCGGACTTTAAATCTGAAACAAACTTGGTTATGGTCCAAAATAGTGCCCTCTCACATCACAACGACAGGCTAAGTTCTAAAATTTGGCGATATAATGTCTAACGGACAAATCACCCTAACGGATATTGTATAACTTATCTAAGAGACGATGCCTATACCCTTCATGATTCATAATCACTGGGGCCATCATGTGCCTTTGTGTTTCTAGATTCTTTTTCTAAAGTTGCTTAATTAAATGATCAAACTTATCTAACGTGTCAGTTTGTTTGTTATCTTGATTACTTATATTGGACTCCACGATACAAAGGTGAAGCCAGCATGCATATGTAACACAGAATCTTAGACTCAAAATAAAACTAAATGCATGCACTAAATGAGAAAGAATTAAAACGCCAGTTCAATTTCTAAATACAATAAATGCAATCTGCAAGTGATAAGACTAACACACAATGACACTAGATAGAAGCAACATACAAATCAGCTAACAAAATTGTTGCAGTCCACTATCATAGCAAGTAATCGGCAATTGATAAATTAGTTCAAGGTAGATGTCACCTGAGGGGGTGAGTCGTTCACGCCTAACGCAAGATTCTTCTTGAATTCTCTGAATTAATGTCTACACTTGAGAGTTGAAAATCACACAAAAAGTCCTAGAATAGTAATAATTGAAGTTGAGAGAAAAATGCCTTGAAAATGGCGTGAATCGAGCCTGAAATGAACTCCGAATGGGTTCTGGACTGCGTCTGAACTGGTCTGGATGAGTCTTGACTAAGTCTGAACTGGTCTGGATTGATTCAAGAGCGAACTTAGTTCAAAACAACTGAAAACTCAACTCAGAATGACGAAGTAACTCAGATGGCTGAGTCAACTCGTTCTACTGAGTCACGGTTGAGTTAACTGGGCTGACTCAATTTGATTCAATTGACTTGGGTCTGGTTGGCGGGTCGGGTTAGTCTGTTGCTCGATCTGCCCATGTGTGACCCAGTTCAAGAAGAGCTTTGTCTTTATCTCGAGCAACGTCAGTGGGACCTGGTGGAGCTTTTCAATGGCGATGGAGTCCGACAATGGCAAAGATGAGGGTAAGTGGAGGCAGACAGCAATGGAGTCTGAAGGATGGTGATTTTTGGAGCAGTCGATGATGGACTTGGATGATGTTAAGGCGATCAGAGAAGGCAACTATGGTTGTCAATGAAGAAGGTAGAGGTGGAGGACGAAAAGAGCTCCAAGGTGATGGCGACATCGTGCGGACAAAGGAGGATCTATTGGACTGAGGAGGTGAGATCGGCAAGATATATTGGACATCAGAGATCCCAGTGATGCAGTTTCGGTCTTTGTTGAGGTCTTGAGGCGATCAGAGGACGTCGGCGACGGGTGTTGCAATGGGCACTGGCGATGAAGAAGGAACTGATGGGCTACAAATGCAGTCAAGATCCTTGGCTGCAGATGGTGGAGATAAAGTCGAGATCGTCGGTGCAGGGGAGATGCGAGGACGGAGGCGATGGGGACAGCTTAGGTGCTCGTCGTCGGAGATCAGGATGGAGGAGGGAGTGGTCGGAGGAGACGTCAGAGAGGAGTCTCTGGTTGGTGGAGAGGTCGGATGAAGAGTCGAAGCGACAGGGAAGTAGGATCCTGGCGGCGACTGTGGGAAGCAGTCGAGGAAGACAAAGTGGCAGGGGAACTTTCGAATGGTTTGCATTTTTTATACTTTTTTTTGTCTTTTCTTTTTTTTGTTTTGATTTTTTTTAGATCTAGGGTTTGACGAGGTCTAGGGTTTGTGAATGTTTTGGTGGAGGCTTGGGTCTTATGAAGGGTAGAGGGAAAGAGCAGGATTTACTGATACCAAACGGAGTGAGGGATGAACTACAAGAAAAGGAGATAACTAGAGAAGAATATTAGAAAATCTCAACTTAGAATTTGTAACCTAAGAAAATTGTCGGGACTCTCTCCCTAGGACATCTACTCAAATGTACACTGGCTAACAATTGTTTGAACAAGCATTTTCATATTTATCAACTGAATAACTCAACAGTAGTCTTGTCTTTATATAAGTTTACATGCAAAGAAAACTCCCACCACAACCAATGTGAGATTAAAGTAAACAACTAGATAAGTAACAAAAGAAATATCAACTAAAATAAACTAAATCACTAGATGTCCCCATTAGTCCTCATCCATAGGTTAGGATTCTATGCCATTAGTACATAAGCCCCGTAAACCCTAGTATCAAATTGTGGCAATTCTCAACTTTTCTCAAGAAGCATATTTCCTTTTGCATCTCTCAGGTGTGAGTGATGACAATAACATTGAGCACATACTAATATTCTTTGAAGAATGATTATGTTTCTCGATATCCTATCTTTCTTATCTGTTAGAGAAAGACTATGACTGATATATTCGAAAGATGTGTTATACATTCATTTGGCATTATGAAAACATAGCCACCCCCTGCTCAACTCTGTAGGATTCTTCAAAGGCGAATTAATGGGCGGCTATTAAGAAGAATTGAAGTAATGTGAGCGGATAAACCGTTTCTCTCTGGTTATAGAAGGATGGTTCTTCATAAAGAAATGCTGATTCTGTTTTGTGAATACATGTCATGTGAATCTTAACTAGTCGATCTAGCATGATGTTTTGAAACTTCGGTGATATAGACAATGCTTACATTCTAGTTGCACATAATGGATATTCATGATATGCACACCCACCCCCCTGGCGCCCCCCGAGTAGAAAAGTGGAAAAAAAAACTCCATCTCAATTTATTCATAAGACTACGATGAAACAAAATACAAATTACAGGGACAGCTAAAACATCACTGATGAGGACATCACGCAGTTCCCATTTATCTTTTCATGCCTTAACTTATTCAGAGGATTTTGTATTTTGTTTCAGCTTTATTTGTAGTAGGTGTTTTCGCTTTATTTGTGTTCCTTTGTGGGCGTTTAGTACCACATCGGTTATTTTCCAGTAGTCCTCTTTTGTAAAGCCTATATAAGGCCCCTAAACTATTGTATTGGAGAATTATTGAATGATTAAACTTTTTTCCTCAAATTATCTTGCTAAATTCTTGAGTTTATTTGCTCTCGGGTTTTGGGGTAAGAAGCCCGTGTAAGAGGTGGAAACCCAAAATCTTATCCTATTCTCAATTTTAAATTTTGGTTACGATTTGAAGGTGATTGCGATCCAGGTTGATATTACATCATTTTGGTATCAGAGCTTTAGTCCCAATCCCCTTCAAAATTTTCCTTTTCTAAATTTTTCTTCTAGTTTCTAAACCCTAGATCTATATTCCAGATCCATTCAACAAAAAAAAAGAAAAAAAAAAGAAAAGAAAAGAAAAGAAAAAGATTTCACTGTTCCAAAAAAAAATTACAGTGAAAAAAAATCTCATCGAAAATCTCTGAAAAATACAAATCTCTCCCTGTTCATCATCTTCCACCGCCTTCAACGATCCAGCCACACCACCTCCCGCCGCGCCCACACCGCCATCAAGCAACCGCCGCCCTCGACACATTCTTCCACCGCCATCAAGCAACACCACCCTCGTCGCCATCTCCAGATTTCCTCGTCGCCGCTCGTCTTCGTCGTCATCCTTGCCTCCGATCGACGAAACCATCGTCGCCGTAGATCTCCAACGCCGCGCCCCTCTTCTCCCTAGCACGTCGTGGGAGCCTCACCGGCGATCGCCCCAGGCCGCTGCCTCTAGATCTGGCTGTTGCCCACCCTCTCCGGTTCAATTCCGGCGAAGAACTACCCCCTCTCACTTCACACACTAGATCTTCATCAAGATCCAGCGCCTAAAACCTTGCCGACGCTTTCTCTTCTCCGGCGCCTCCGACTGAAGCATCCAACGCCGACGAAGCTCCCCGAAATTACACCAGATCCGATCATCGCCGGCGCTGATTAGGGCAGATCCGAGCGGATCCAGTACCTTCGTCGAAGATCCTCGCCGGTTTCCCACTCACCGCATTCACCTCCGCCTTCCGGTGCCACCAGCGCCCTCATCGGAACCCTCAGAAAGCTTCGCCGGGCAACCTCGAAGTTCCTCGCCTTCAGCCAAGCCAACAGAGTTCAACGAGGCTTCAACGACGATAGTCGGGATCACCATTCCGCCTCCCAGTCATCGTCGTTAACTTCAACTCACCGCCATCACTCCATCTCCGTCCGATCTCGTCGCCAACGTCAGATGCCCTCACTGCTGTCATCGATTTTCCCCTTAGGTCTCGTCGACGTCCTCTTCGCCTCGCCACAGCGCCGCCGACGCCAAACTCTCAGCCCTAGCAAGGGCAAATCAAGCAGGAGAAGAGCGGGTGGGAGAGAGTAAACGGGTTACGGGCACACCCGCCTAGGTTTTAAATAGGCGAACCCATTCCGGGTTTGGCTCCGACCGACCCAAGTCCATTCAAGTCCACCAGGCCCAGTCCACAACACAGACTTTGTTCTGACCCAGTACGGGTTTTGAATCCAACCGGGTTCAAGTCTACCTGGCCCGGTTCAAGATCCAGACTCTGTACTGATCCAGTCCAGCAGTAATTCAACTTTTTGGACGCCGTTCAGAGCTCGTTTCAAGTCCAAATCGAGCCGTTTTTGAAGCAGTGGATTCGTGACAACCAGTACTACGCTCCTACAGCAGTCACAATCTGGTTCAAGCTCCGATCGTCTTCCAGATTCAACTCAGTAGACAGCGCACCACAGTTCACAGCTTCTTTCTGCGCCGATTTGGGCCCGATTTGCGCCATTCTCGAGGCATCCAGCTTCCACTTCTTATCACCGCTGTCCAAGAGTCTTGTGGGCGATCTCAACTCTTCAGTGTGAGTATTTCTCTGAGGAATCTTCGAGAATTTTTGCGTTTGGGCATAAACGACTCCCCCCAGGTGATCTCATAACTTGACCTGATTCGTTAACTGTTAGATTACTTGCAACTATTATATGGATTGCTAGAATTTGTTGGTTGAAATGCTATTTGCTTCGATCTAGTGGTTGCATCTTTTCATCATTTTAGGAATGCATTTTTATTTACATTTAAAGCTTAAACTTTAGGGTATTTTTTGTTTAGTGCATACATTTAGTTTAATTGACTCTAGGTTCTCCACTGCGTCTGCTTGTTTGCTTGAGCCATCATGACTAGTCAGCAATATAGGGACCCCCACTTAGACCAACTACACAATTTCCATCAGGGTCATTTGTCCGTTCATGATTACATTACCATATTTAAGGACTTAACCCATCGTAGTGAAGTGAGAGAGCACCCTTCTGAGACTCTAACTAGGTTTATTTGGGTTTACGGCCTAAAATAAAACGTGCTATGATTACTGACCCCTATGACTTAGACACTGTTGAAGATGCCTTTGATGTTGCATTAAGATTGGACTTAACTTTCAAAACGCTAGTCAATGCCAAGGTCAGATGTTCTAAATGTAAGGGATATGGGCATTATGATTATCAGTGCCCCTCAGAGAGTCAACATGTTAGAACTGTGCCCACTGATGAAATTGACGACTCGAAGGTTATTGGGGATGTCTAATTTTCTCCTAAGACTGTTAATATAATTGAAGACATAACAGTTGATTCTGTCACACAGATTATTGATGAAATTCACATGTCTTCTGATAGTGCCAATGATGACGTGGACGAGATAGTTGAACCTCATATACCCACTGTGCCTAGTCAGCCATTCGAGTCTCCTTGTGTTGAACCTAATTTTATGGTTATTCCTGTCAATGCATCTTTTAGGGAGTCACCTGAATTTCTTGTCAAGGTCCAGCAAATGGTTTCTAATACTTCTTTTTCGGGTTGTTTAGAGTTTGTGTCCGAGTCCCGTGTACCTCCATCGTTAGATGTGTGTCCTTCTAGGCATATTATATCTCTCATTCTCCCATTGTTAGGAGTTATGCTTAGAATACCTACTGCATTGCATCTGCCTGTTGCACATATTGATGATATCACTAGGCTGATAGCAATTGGCAATAACACCTACAAATTTGCTGCATACCCATATAGTATTTTGCAAGAATTTACAGTTGAAAATAGGGTGATAGTTACGAGTCACTCTGAGGCCACGAGAAAGTTGCACGCTTGGCGTAAACATTTCGAAATGACTCTTAAGAGGATTGCGTACATTGCTTATGAGTTGGATAGCCCGTGGGATCCTGGTATCAGCTCCGTCTTCAGCCAGGATGATGTGCCTCGCTCTACTCTCTATGCCTTGATCGTGCTGCTATCTTTCACAACCGATCTGTCATGGAAACCAGCTCCTCCTCCGCCACCATGGTCTCGACATGATGTACCCATGCTGCTGCCACGATCACCACCTTGGCCCGATTGAGATGCTTCGTGAGGAGAGTCCTCACTCGACAGGGTCGAGTTTCTCCCACCCCGAGGGAATTGATGAGGACATCACGCAGTTCCCATTTATCTTTTCATGCCTTAGCTTATTCAGAAGATTTTGTATTTTATTTCAGCTTTATTTGTAGTAGGTGTTTTCGCTTTATTTGTGTTCCTTTGTGGGCGTTTAGTACCACATCGGTTATTTTTCAGTAGTCCTCTTTTGTAAAGCCTATATAAGGCCCCCTAAACTATTGTATTGGAGAATTATTGAATGATTAAACTTTTTTCCTCAAATTATCTTGATAAATTCTTGAGTTTATTTGCTCTCGAGTTTTGGGGTGAGAAGCCCGTGAAAGGGGTGGAAACCCAAAATCTTATCATATTCTCAATTTTAAATTTTGGTTACGATTTGAAGGTGATTGCGATCCAGGTTGATATTACATCAATCACATAGTGAAGATACAACACTATCATGATATTTCATTTAATTTGTCTCTTTGCCTTCTTGTTGAAATAGAAATGAATCAAATTGAAAAAACTTTTTATGGGTCGAAAGTAAAAAGAGATCACACATCATCCATGTTTTTGTATTAAATACTTGCAATTTATCTATGACTTACAATTAAACTATAAAGCAAAGGTGAAGGCATCTCATCATAATTGGATTGCATGAGAGAATTTCAAGTGGGTTTGGCTGTGTTCTGCTTCCAGCCCTTCACCCAAATATTGATCCAAAATGGTTTTGATTTAAAATTAGATCCCATACAAGTAATCAAGCTAATTCAATAACATTTCTTAGATGGGTTTAGGTTGGTTTTGATCCAAATTAGTATTATGCTAAATTATCTTTGCTATTACTATTATTTTTCCTTTTTCCAATTTGATAGATGTGAACTGATGTTGTAATGTTAGAGTAATTTCCTGATATAAGTACAGGAAATTTAGGATCATGCACCAGGGGCATCTTCTTCCTTAATTAGTGTGACTAGCACTGGTAGTGATACTAGGCTTTCCACACAATTTGCTTTCAGGATCATAATATTCAAGTCATTTTCTCCCATCATCAGTAAAATTGAAATATATTTTCTTATCTCAATTAAAATGTTGGTTTAAAATTAAAGGCATGAACGAGATCCTTGGCATAAACCTAGAGGAGGAACATTATTTATGCATATTTTTGTTTATTAAAGATCATAGTGGACCTCCTAAACTTAGCTTCCCTTTACTGTTGAGTCAGGTCTTAGGAGTAAAAGACAACATAGTTGATCAGGTTTATGCACACATCGCAACTCATGTAATGAAACAACATACACACCCTAAACATGGTTTATGTATACAAATAGTATGACTCCATCTTCATTTTTATTATTTATTATTCGATGAGTTACTTTCTTATTTACAATGAACAAAATTGCACATTTTTTAGTTTTTAGTATCTTTGTTGTCTTGATACTTTTTATTGTTATTATGCTTTTATTATAATATACCAAGATGTTGGAGAAAATTGAAAATTAATATATGAAAGACATCTTTGCTAAAAGAGAAAGATAAGTAGTGTGATCTGGTGCTCTGGTTGCTGCGTCGCCAATCTAACCACTTGTTCAATGAGAAGAGAACAAGGTGAGAATCAACGAGAACATACCAGAGGTTGTTCAGTCCTTTGTTCTTCCAACTTTCTTTGTTTTTCTTGGTACTTCTAGGAGCCTTGATGTTTAATGAAATAAATAGATAATTTTGATGAGAGGGAGAGGCGGATGTTGTGAACTAAACAGATTTTAATTAATGTGGCTTAATATTTAACGAAGGTCTGGAAAACTTCATACTGGTAAGTCTTCAAATAAACGAAAATATCTCTACATGTATATACGTATACAATACAAACCGGCTCACACTAACGATTATAAAAGAAAATTCAACAATTTTAAGATTAGTAAGTTACTTTGGACCGCTAGACTCTCCATTGAATTGTTTGGTGTGCCAGGGCAGAGCCCTTGAAGATTGATGAGACGACGATGATAACTTTGCACCTTTAAACTTGAATCTAAGACTTTTGCCAATTTGCTCTTGCCTCTTTGCCACTAGAGTGACAGAGCTGCAAGTAGAGCAACTATATCTTATTTTCATTTTCATGTAAAAAATCCTACAATGTAGCATCAGAGCCCACAAAGTTTGTAATTTCCTTCTCAAGGACAACTATCAAGCGAAAGCATAATTTTTTCTTTCACATGGCCTATCGAAGCTATAAAGACAAATAAATAGAATAATCCTCACATAACTTAATATTAAAGAGAAGGAAAATTTGTCTTTACCCCCCTTATAAAGATCCTCATTCTCCCTTTTGTTTTTCTTGTTGCCAAAACTCTCTTTGACAAACTTTCCTATGTGCTTACTCTCTGTCCCCACAAAAAATCAATACGAACTATGTTGTATATTCATAATACTAGTATGTCCTTGATAAACTAGTTATGTTTGAGTTGACTAGCGCAATGCACATAATGCACATTTAATATTTGTCACGTGCTGCTCATTAGTGGCTTTCAGTTTGCCCACTCTTTTCTATTATTTGTCCAACTCAGTCTGACTATGAAAATACGTATTGAAGAAGGGAATTTTGACAGAGGCCTTTTGTTGTGGGAGTACTTTAGCACAAGTTTACACTGATTTTGTGTTGAGCGGAAAGATTCGTTATTTTGGGTAATGTTTTTTCTATCATTTTAGTGAGGAAAATCGATGCTAATACAGTGAATATGGAAGGAAAAAGGTGTTAGATGATGGGAAATTCTAGTGCTGAGTACTAGTGATTTAGGCTATAATCTGTTGTGATTTGTTGGAATCTTTTGGTTTTGATGAAGGTCCAAGCAAAGCCATATGTTGGCTTCAACAGAAGCTGCCAGTAGTACCCAAAGCTTGCAACAACTTATTCCTGACAGTATTTAAAGAACATGAAGGATATATTTCAAGATAAGAGGGAGAAGTAGGATGAATTCCTCAAAGTCGTGAACGATTTCAAGAGCAAGAGGTTGAAAAACTTTTATTTTGCTAACTTCTTCTGTTTTTTTGTTCCTTCTTATTTTTGTGGTTTCTCTGATAGTTGTAGGATTGACACTGGTTGGATAATAGCAAGAGTGGGAGAATTGTTTAGAGGGCATCTGTTGATATGTCTTGAATAAAAACAAGACCAAGCCCATGTGAAATTTCAAGCTATTATTTTATAGCTTGTCATTTTTGACTAAATGGTAGCGTGTCATTTTTGACTAAATGGTGGAAACATGATTAATGGCCTACATTTCACCTAATGGCTTGTCTCTATGAAAAATGTGTACAGGGGTTGGGATGAAGTAACTCAGCACTTTTTGGCCTATAAATAGACATCACATTGCATGGGATTTAGAAGCAAGAAAGAGAGAACAAGAGAATTACAAAATATTATATTATCCTCTCCTTTCTCTTATCATTTATCTTCATTTTGTTAAGCCCTAGTGAGTGGGATTTCATTGGGTTTGGGTTTCAGTGAGATTAGAGTTGTAATCTCTGTATTCTCCCCTCTTAATTAGTGTATTTTATTGTTGTCTTCTCTCGTGGACGTAGGTCATATTGACTGAATCATGTTAAATCTGGCGTGATGTTCTCTTTGTTTCTATTAGCTTATAGCTGCTATATATTTAATCTCTACTTGCACTTGTCATTTCTTATATTAGAAGCCCACTGTTACAATAAATTGGTATCAGAGTTAGTGCTATTTTCTTGTATGTTTCGAGATGGCTTCGACGAAATACAAAGTAGAGAAATTCGACGGGAGGAATAACTTCAGTTTATGAAGAGTCAAAATGCAGGCTCTTTTGGTGTAACAAGACTTGTTGAAAGTCTTATCCGATAAGGACAAGTTGCTAGAATTTATGTTCGAGGATGAGAAAGAAGAACTCGAGATGAAGGCGCATAGTGCCATACAACTTTGTTTAGTTGGTAAAGTTTTGTGGGAGGTTGCCGATAAAGATATTGTCGTCGGTTTGTGGCTCAAATTAGAGAGCTTGTATATGACTAAGTCCTTGACCAACAAGCTCTACTTGAAAAAGCACCTCTTCACCCTTCTCATGAAGGAATGCATGTCAATTAAATACCACTTAGATGAGCTCAATAAAATTCTCATGGATTTGAATAATATTGATGTTAGAATTGATGAAAAAGATCAAACTTTCGTCTTATTATGCTCATTGCCTTCTTTCTTTGAAAATTTTATTAATAGTATGGTTTATGATAGAGATCACTTTCTTTAGAAGATGTCAAATCAGTCTTATACTCTAAAGAGTTACGACAGAAAGTGTCAGTTGTAAGAAGTGAGATCAAGCTGAAAACTTGTTCGTCCGTGGTCGTACAGAGAAGGATAGAAAATCTAGATCTAAATTTAGGTTAAGAAAAAAATATTGAGTGCCACTATTATCATAAATTTGAATACTATAGAAAAGATTATTCTAAGCTCAGAGAAAAAGAAAAAGAAGATGTTAGGAGAAAATCTCAAGATGAGAAATCTTCAGTTGTAAGTGTTGCAGAAGAAGCATCCACATCATATGAGATTTTTTCAGTTACCGTCTTTGATGCCCGTTCACGAGATGAGTAGATTCTTGATTCAGGTTGTTCTTATCACATATGTCCCTACAGGGACTGGTTTGTAACTTATCAGCCAATTGATGGTAGTAATGTCTTAATGAAAAATAACATGTCCTGCAAGACAATCAGTATTGGGTCAATCAAGATTAGGATGAATGACAGTATTATTAGAACATTAAGTAATGTTCAGCATGTGCCGGCTTTGAAGAAAAAATTAATTTCTTTGGGCACCCTTGACTCCAACGGCTATAAGTTTTCAGCTGAAGGTGAGGTTTTGAGAGTTAGTAAAGGCTCTCTTGTTGTGATGAAAGAAAAGAAAGTGAATACCCTTTATATCCTTCAAGGTAGAATGGTGACGGATGTTGCCACTGTGTCAGTGTCAGAAGACTCAGACTTAGATATCTCTCGTTTGTGACATATGTGGTTAGGACATGTAAGTGAGAGAGAATTACATGTGTTGAGTATGCAAGGTTTGCTTTATAATCAGAAAATAAGAAAGCTTGACTTTGTGAACATTGTGTTTTTGGCAAATAACACAAAGTTTCTTTTGGTACGGGTGTTCACTGGATTAAAAACACCTTAGACTACATCCATTCAGATGTTTGGGGTCCCTCTCAGGTTCCATCGAAAGGTGGAGCTAGTTATCTTCTGACTTTAATTGATGATTATTTCAGAAAAGTTTAGGTATATTCTCTCAAGCATAAGAGCGATGTGTTTGCTACCTTCAAGCAGTGAAAGGCTATGATTAAAAAGCAAACAGGAAAGAAGGTGAAATGCCTCAGAACCGACAATGGAATAGAGTTCTATTACACGAAGTTTGATCATTTCTGCAAAAATGAAGGAATTGTACAGCATCGTATTGTTCGGTACACACCACAATAGAATGGAGTTGCAGAAAGGATGAACATGACACTGTTAGAGAGAGCTCGGTGTATGCTCTCTACTGTTGGTTTGTCAAAGTACTTTTGGGCCGAGACAGTTAATACAACTTGCTATTTGATAAATCAATCTCCCTCCATAGCCACTGATTTTAGGACTCCTGAAGAGGTACGATCTGATACTTCTGTTAATTATTCTCACTTACGAGTATTTAGTTGTTCTGCTTATTTTTATGTAAATGATAATAAGCTTGAACCTAGGGTAAAGAAGATATATTTCTTGGTTATGCTATTGGGGTAAAGGGATACAGGTTATGGTGTCATGATCCTGAGTCACCTAAATTTGTTATTAGTAGGGATGTTTATTTTTGATGAAAATTACATGCTTCAACCGAGAAATGAGTTTGTTGTTGATGTCACAGGTTTAGGAGAGGAAGCAACCAAGCAGGTGGAGCTTGAGAGCAAAGTTGCAGAAGGAGTGCAGGAGAGCGCACACATTGAATCAGTCGATGATCCTCAAGGTTTAACTTCGAGTGAAGATACACATCAAGAGCAGCAGTCCAGTATTGCCACAGGGAAAGCAAGAAGGCAAATTCGTCTACCTAAACGATACACCTATGCAGATATGATTGCTTATGCTCTAAGTGTGACCGAATCTATTAGATTCCTGAGGCTTCTACCTACAAGAAGGCTATTAGTTCTGGTGCAGAGTCTGTAAGATATAAAGCACGTTTGTTAGCCAAAGGGTACAATCAGACAGAGGGTATCGACTTCAATGAAGTATTCTCTCTAGTTGTGAAGCACACCTCTATTCGCGTGTTGTTAGTCATGGTTGCTTGGTTCAATTTGGAGCTCGAACAACATGATGTGAAAACAGCCTTTCTTTGTGGCGAGCTTGAAGAGCAGATCTTTATGCATATGCCAGAAAGATTCATTATTGAAGGCAAAAGAGACCACATGTACATGTTAAAGAAATCTTTTTGTGGTTTGAAGCAGTCACTAAGACAATAGTATTTGAGATTTGATAACTTTATAATTGAGCATGGTTACTTTAGGACTAAATATGATAGTTGTGTTTATCATTGAAAGCTCAATAATGGTTCTTTTGTATGCTTCTGACATATTAATTGCAGCTAAAGACATGTCTGAAGTTGATAAGTTGAAAGCTCAACTAAAATAAGAGTTTAAGATGAAAGATTTGAGAGCAACGAAGAAGATTTTCTGAGGAACATGCTAGAAGAAAAATTGTTCCTATCTCAGAAGAAATACATCGAGAAGGTGTTGGAGAAATTTGGCATACTTGATGCCAAACCTATAAAGACTACATTTGCTGCTCATGTTCGACTTTCAGCAAACTTGTTTCCTTAAACTGATGAAGAGAAGTACATGTCTCGTGTTTTCCACGCCAGTGCAGTTGAAAGTATTGTGTATGCTATGGGTGTACTCGACCAGACATTTCACATGCAGTCAGTGTCATGAGTCGATCTATGGACGGGCCCGAAAAAGGTCATTAGCAGACAGTGAAATGAATTTTGTGATATTTAAAGAATGTACTAATATCGGTTTATGTTTTGGCAGGAAAACTAATTTTGATTACAAAATTGTTGGATATTCATATTCAGATTTTGCAGGCGACCTGGATAGAAGGAGATTCCTGACAGGTTATGTTTTCACTCTTTCAACTTGTGCTATTAGTTGGAACATGACTTTACAGTCAACAGTAACTTTGTCTACTACAGAGACAGAGTATATGACAGTGACAGAGATAGTGAAAGAAGATATTTGATTAAGAGTTTTGGTTGAAAATCTCGACTTACACTAAGGAGTAACCACGATGTTTTATGTCAGCTAGAGTGCTACACATTTGACGAAGCACCAGATGTTCATAAGAGAACCAAACACATTGATATCAGGTATCATTTCATTCGAGAAATTAAAGTTATCAAAGTTAATAAAATTGGTACTACATATAGTCCAGCAGATATGATGACAAAGCTCATACCTTCACGCAAGTTCGAGCACTGTCTCGAATTGCTTAGTGTTCAAAGTATCGAAGATTGAGCCATCGGGGCTAAAGAGATATCAAGGATTCAAAAGACGCTCGATACAGTTCAAGCTGAGGTGAAAAATTTGGTATTCATTCAAAATAAGGTGGAGATTTGTTGATGTGCTTGAATAAAAACAAAAACAAGCCCATGTGAACGTTCAAGCTATTGTTTTATAGCTTGCCATTTTTGGCTACTATTCCACCTAACTGTCTGTCTCCATGAAAAATGTGTGTAAGGATTGGAATGAAGCAGTTCGGTACTTTTTATCTATAAATAGGCATCACATTGTATGAGATTTAGAAGTAAGGAAGAGAGAACGAGAGAGTTACAAAATATTGTATTATCCTCTCTTTCTCTTGTCATTTATCTTCCTTTTGTTAAGCCGTAGTGAGTGGGATTTCATTGGGTTTGGGTTTCAGTGAGATTAGAGATGTAATATCTTGTATTTTCCCCTCTTGATTAGTAAATTTTATTGTTGTTTTCTCCCGTGGACATAGGTTATATTGGCCGAACCACGCTAAATCTTGATGTGTTGTTCTCTTTGTTTTTATTAGCTTTTAGTTGCTATCTGTTTAATCTCTACTTGCACTTGCCATTTCTTGTATTAGAATCTTACTGTTAAAACAACATCATGGTCTAATCTTAGGGTTCAACACCTTTCTGTCAAAAGGTTAAGAGATCAAGCTCCTCGAGGAGAAGAAACCAGTAGAATTTGAGGAGACCATTTGTTTTGTGAACAAACTAAAGGTATGATGCATGTTTGAGTAGTTTCTAGTATTAGATTTTTTTTTATGCTGGCTAGTTCATTTTTTTAGAGTAAAACAGTGAACCGTTACGGTCCCCGCATTTCATTAATAAGTTTTTATTGAAAACACCTTTGTAAAAACATGTAAAGAAGATTGTATATCCTCCCAAGCCAGAATGCTTCGTCGCACGGGCGGGTGCAAGAGGAAAACATGTACAAAAATACAAAAATACAAAATGAGCAGAGCTCGGCACATCAACATAAGGAAAGAAATACTAAAAACCCAATAGGGGGTGGATCGTCCTGATGCAAGTGCAACCTAACTGTGATAAAAACAGATGACTGCGGATCAAAAATCAGGGATTTGACGCGTCAATAGTCACATGCCGTCAGAGTCGGTGTCGTAACCTGCCCTGTGCGCCTCTTGAGATACTATCAGAAGCATCCCCAAACAGAATCTGATCCAGGATCTGCCTCGCTCACTCCCTCGCACTGTCTGAAAGGAGATTGGACCAATGAGATGTGAAAATAGAGCATACAAAAAGGTTTGTTTGGCCAAAGAGGCCTTCCCATTGAAATTTTTGTTATTACGCTCCCTCCAAATTCCCAAAAATGCTGCTGCAATCGCTAGATCTCAAATAACCCTATCCCTTTTAGAAATTGAAGCATCTCTCCACGATGTCATAAAAGGTTCGGGGTTTGTGAGAGCTTTGGGATATGCAAATCCAGGAGATGGGCCAGTCACTCCCAAATAATGCAACTAAAAGGGCACTCAAGGAAAAGGTGGTCAATAATTTTCTCGTTTGCCGCACAGAGAACACTGAAACTAGGACCGTGCCAGGACCTCTTCCTAAAATTGTTTCAATTGAGGATTGCTCTATTAGTCACCAGCTAGAGTAAAGCTCTGAACTTCAAGGGAGCCTTGATTGTCCATAGGATTTTGGCGAACAAGTTCCGAATTCCCCCGTCATTTAATCTAAAGTAGGCATTTCTAATAGAAAAGTCTGTTTGGGGTCCCATTCCCACGTGTGTCTGTCCATTGAGCCTCAGAACGGCAAAAGGGTATGCGACATGAGTTGAATTAATTCCTCCATTTGATTCCCTTGGATCTCATGATCCGTGTATGGCACCTTAATATTCCATCCATTAACCGTCCAATGTGCTGACACCAGTCCCGCGAGGTCTTTTTCATAGAAAAATAATTCTAGAAATAACCGTCCCAAAGGGAACTTCAAACACCACATGTCCATCCAGAATCTTGTACCCCTCCCGTTTTTAACCTCCAAAACCAAGCCTGAGAAGAAAATGTACTTGACAGAATACACCCCTTTCAAAAGGGAGACGAAGAACTCTCATTAATGCACTTATCCGCCCACCACCCTGTACGGGGGTGGCAATTGTGGGAAACTAGTGAAGCCCATTTGGTAACGGTTTGTCAAACAATTTCCACCACCATTTCAGGAGCAGAGCTTTCTTAAAATCCATGAGATTAGTGATTCCTAATCCACCAAATTCTTTTCTCTTGCAAAACCTCGTCCAATTCACTAGGCAAAAGCCCTTCCCTTCTATGTGAGACCTTATTTCAAAAGAATCTTCTCCTAATAGAATCAGCTTCCTTTTTGACCCATCTCGGGAGGTGGTAGAAGGAAAGGAAAAAAGTGAAGATGGCAGAAAGTACCTCAAATCATAGTAACTCTACCCCTCAGAGAGAGTAACTTTCTTTTCTATCCACCTAGCCTTTTTTGCATTTTTTCTATGAGCGGTCTCCATTGGGGCTTCTTAAGGGCGGCGACAGTAAGCGACAGATTTAGATTTGTGATCGGAAGTCTCTTAAGCGGACAATTGAAAACCAGAGAAACAAAATAGCTGCTGAGTGATATGTCTCCCAGGAATAACAGGGAGCTTTTAACATAGTTGATATAAGCGCTGACCATTTCTCGTAGCAGAACAATATCCATTTAAGGACCAGAGTGGGGGCAGACATTCCTTCCCAAAAATAAGTGTGTCATCCGCATATTGAAGGTTGAAAATTGTGTTGGTGTCGTCCCGACAGCCAAAACCTCTAATCAGCCCCGCCCAACCCCCCCACCCCCCCCCCCCCCCCCCCCCCCCCCACACACACACACACACACTCTGAAATCTTAGCAACAAGAACAAATATGAGCAGAGAAGGGGATCACCCTGATGTATGCCCCTTTTCAACAAATCTCTTATCCTTGGATGTTGTTCACTAGCAATGCCACCTTAGCCGAGCTCAACCACATTCTGATCCAAGATATCCATGTTGCTGGGAATCCCCAAGAAATCATCATTTTGAAGACACAATCCCATTATCATATGCCTTCTCAAAGTCCAATTTCAATAGGAACCCCTGAGCTCGGTTATGTTTAGTGAATTGAATGACCACTTCAGCAGTAGCTATAGGCTCCAAGGTACTTATGCCTTTCAGGAATACCGATTGGTGATCTTCTATAAAATCGCCAGAAACTCTCTCAATCTGTTAGCTAAAACCTTTGAAATGATTTTCACAGAAGTGTTGAGCACACTGATAGGCCTGAGGTCTCCTACATCTCTTAAATTTGCCCTTTTTGGGAGCAGCACTACATGAGCATAGTTAAGTCTCTCCAATTGTAGAGTACCCCTGTGCGGTCCTTCCAGGAGTTTGATAACATCTTGTTTCACAATATCCCAAAATAGGCGATAAAATAAGATTGGGAATCCATCAGGTCCGGGAGATTTATCAGATCCCAGTCCTCAAGCCTTCTTGACTTCTTTCTCAGCGAAAGGTTTGATGAGCTCCGTGAGTTTAACTGGCAACCCTCTCCACTGCTCAATGTTGTCAGGGATGACACCTAGCCATCTATCAGAATCATTGGATCCAAAAATATTCTTGAAATGCTCATGAATGGTCCCTAAGATACGGTCTTGGTCTCCTATGGTTTCCCCCTGCACTTCCAGTTTAAGGATCACATTCTTTTTATTTCTCATATTGGCCGACTTGTGGAAGAAAGTCGTATTAGAATCCCCCTGTTTAACTCAGTTGATACGAGCTTGCTGGCTCAATATGATCTCCTCCTTTCTGTAAATTTGCTGAATTTCCACCCGAAGCCTATGAGTTTCGGCATTTTCCTTTTGGGTTAGCTCCCTCCGTTCTTGATTTTTCCCCAAATTGTTAATTTCCCCGTGATCTCTCTCTTATTTTTTAGCACCAATCCGAGAGATCGTTGCTCCCAAGCACTATACTAGCCAGTTCTTTTGACAAGTCTACTCTATCTGCAGAATCGTTTCCAGGCTGATGATCATGTTAATGAGTCATTTTTAGATATTCTGAATATGTATAAGAGGGAGAACAATACCATCCAAGCAGTTTACCACGAGGTATGTCATGTTCTCCATGTATTATAGTTGGCTTACTGTGCCCAGAGACTATGCTTCAAATGTTAATAATTCTGTTACTTCTGCTGGTGGCTTGCTTGAAGAATTCACACTCTCTTTTTTACCTGATACCTCTGCACCACTCAGTGCGCATGTATCGTCTAGTAGAGCTGTTATGCCTGGCAGAGAAGACAGGAGCTCCACAATGCCTTCAATGAGGCATCCTTTTGTAGATAGGGTATCTATACAAATTTCCATTTCAGGTTGAATTTTTGTTTACTTAATGTTAAACATTTATCTTTGACTGCCCAACCGTTTATTAACCAGTGGTTGGAAAATAACATACCCCAGTTTTTCATAAATCAACCCCTACATGTTTACTAATATTATTTTATATCCTGTTATCATTTGTTTTTCAGTTATAATTCACACGCTTATCGCGACCTCAGCATTGATCGACCTGATCAGGAGCACGACCGCAAACGCAGCAAACCTTCTTGAAGGGGTGACTAGTCTGTTACTGAACAGATGCACCAACATGGAGATGGTGCTGAGAACTTTGGAGCATGTAGCATATCAGCTTCCTCATTTGATGACAATAATGCCTTTGAAGAGTGAGTTCTCTATTTATCTTGCAACCCATTTATATGTCATCTGTTTGTTCAAACATGATATATGTATGCCTCAAGTTACATGATGGTTTGGTGGGACTGCCTTACTATGCATTTCGGCGTACGCTTCTTAATAAATTTACTGTATGAATGATGTCCATATCAGGTGTTTACCCCCATGAGTTCAATTTTTGTGAGAAAGTCAAGGAGCGGCTGCATGCTGACACATAAAAAGGTAACACGGTTCTTGATTTTTGACTAGTTTGTTATAATTTAACTATAACTTCTACCACATTTCTCCAATTGGGTCAGAATAAGATTCTTAGAATGTAGACTCGATTATGTTTTCAAAAATATATGACATTGCAATCTTTGATTCAGTATACATCTCTGATTAGAGTGAAATATCTCAGTTAAACAGAATTCTGCACAATATTAATTAATCCAGGATATCATTACGTGTACTAACTTTATTTGCTCTATAAATATTAAGATTACTAATTTTACTCAATAAAACTTAAAATCATCACTCCTAGTCTGACAAATTTCTTTTTCAATTAAAACTAATATTTTTTCCCTTTACAATTAGCTAATTTCTAGCAAGAGAAAAATGAACAATTACCTCCTTGTGTTTTTCTTTGTTTCTTCTTCGTTTCCTTTCTATCTCTCTTTATGACTCCTCCATTACTTATTGCACCTTTCCTTCAATTCTTCTCTTGTCGTAACAAATCGGTGCTATGATATCAATTGTTACTTCGGGGATCGACGTTTGCGAAACTTAACAATATGATAATGCTTGTAAAAAGAAAACTGTTGTAAAGAAAACTAGCAATACCTCAACAAAAAGTAATAAGAAATAACACGATAATTTAACGTGGTTCGGCCCAAACTTGACTTACATCCACGAGAGAACTTGAGAGAGTTTTATTATAAACTTGATACAAAGAGATTTAACCTTCATCTTTATCCCACAAGAGTATTCACTTTTCCCTTGAATTTAAACCTAGATTACAAGAGTATACATTTTCTCTATGCACTTTTATCGTGCTTCTTTCTTTATTGGCTTCTTCTAATCTTTTTTACTTGAGATTTATTTACAATGTTGGGTTATAACATTTATTTACGGGATTTTATAATATAACTCCTATTTGGACTGTGACACGATATTAGCCATTGAATGCTTAAATAATCTAAATCAACCTTATTTGGAGTTGATTTTCTTGATTTAAAAGAATCTAAATCCTTAATTCTTTAAAAATAAACCTTCATTGAATAGAATCTTAATCATATTCGTACTCTTTCAGAAAATAAAACTCGTAAGTGTCTGAAAAGGAAACTGCTCCACCTTGATTTGCTTCTTCTTCTTCAAGTCATCGTCTTCTCCGACTCAATTGGATTTTCTCACACCATCATATCTTCTTGAAAATAAGACAAAATCCTAACATTTCTCTACAGTCACATATTTTTCTTCTCATCTAGCTTTATTTGCAACTGCAAAAGTTGTAGCAAACATGCAAAACTGAGAGGTTGCATGGCTTGTGCTGAAGAAAGATTATATATACTCATAACAACTAGGTGTCCGATTCTTAGCCTCGCTAAGATCTCTATGAGTCACCCCCTACTTCATGTGTCACTCAAAATTTAAGTAGTTCGACTCCTTGCCTATATTTATTGGGGCAATGCTTCAAAAATTTTACTATAATAGGAAAAAAAGATTACAAAGTTTCTCAAATTTTTACATAATTTCCTTTTATATTCGCTCAATCTTTCATATGGAGAAATGATTGGTCACTAATATTGCACATTTATTATCATATTCTCATACTTATTATAGAATAAACTCTGCTTTTTCCTAATTAAATGTTTAATTTATTTGCAGGCTCATTCCTAAAGGAGAGTGAAGAGAAATGAGCCCAAAAGTCCATCAAATTCTGAATTAAATCAGAATTAATTCAAACTCAGTAAATTAGGGCAGATCAAGTCGGTTCAGATCGGTTGAAAATCAGTTAGAACAAATTCCTACAAATCGATCGGTTGAAGCCAAGGATCAAAGGTCATTTCGTCAAAATCCCAGACTTAAACTACAAATCTAGCTGAAGATAAATACAAATCGAGAAGCCGGGGAGCACCACCAACAGGGTGTGGCCACCTGGCCACACCCTGGCGTTTCCGTGGCTTTGTTAAGGAGTTAGGGGGAGCGTTTGCTCCCCCTATCTTTGTTGGCCCAGAGGTCTTCCACTCTAGTTTTGATGATGATTAACTCATGTAGTTATGTGTACTAATAATCTTGTGATTTTAGTTTCAGATCATTAATCAAGATGTTAGTAGGTGATTAGCTTCATCAAAGATGGTTTGGAAGCTTTCACATAGTGATTCAAGAGCCCGAGCGACAAGATCATATATAGCACTCATTGGAGTCAAGCTCGGTGGATCACGAAGTTTTGGATCGAGTCGGCTTGGAGACGGCGCTCTACAAGAAGACATCGGTACCTAGTTTAGTTTGAGTTTTAGATGCATTTGTAAAGATTAGAATAGTATGATATGCTCAAGTTCACAACACACACGTTTCATGTTTTGAATATTGGTTTTCGGTTTTTCCGTTTTTTGTTTAACCGATCTTGGTTTCATGAATAGATAGATCAAAACAAGTTTACATGGTTTAATGTATATTAGATTTGTTCTATATACATGCATGCTTCAACTTCTTAGACAAACTTAGTTTGATAGTCTATTTCATGTGTTTTATGTTTTGGTATTTTTAACAAAACATATTTTGGAATTAAAGACAAAAACATGGATATATATATATGTTTCATGTATATAGGATTATATCCATATACATCATGTCTAAATGTTGTTTAATATCATGTTTTTGTATTTGGATAAGTCTTGGACAAAATGTATTTTCAATTCAAAAATTCAAGTTTTAGAAAATACAGTTTTGATTTTGGTAAAAATGATAAGACACAAAAATGTTTCAAAATGTTTGTTATTTGTGATGAAATTTTTATCACAAGTTTATATTTCAAAATAAAACGATAAAACTATTTTTGTGTAATTTTAGAGATTTATGAGAATTTTTAGGATTAAAAATTATATGTTTTTCTGACCAGAACTGCTGCTGCCAGGCTAGGTCGGTCGACTGGACGGTCGACCGGACCAAGTAGCCGGTCGACCGTAGCGGTCGACCGACGTGCACGGATACGTGCACGCTGGCTTACCCATAAGCCGGTCGACCACACGGTCGACCGACTGAGAGCAGGTTGCTCTCGCGTTTCTCCCGGTCGACCGAGCGGTCGACCGGCCAGAGAGCCGTTGCTCTCTGGTTCTGGGGACGGTCGACCGCCCGGTCGACCGGTAGCTGCCTGCGGTCAAAAAGTGACCGTTGGCCGGTCGACCGACCGGTCGACCGGTAGTTCATTTTTGGCAGAATCTGTGCCAACGGCTAGTTTTATAAATGGGCTATAAATACCCCATTGGAAAGAGGTTTTCTCTAAGATTTTTGGTGTTAATTTTTCCTGACTCTCTAGTGTTTTCACAGCAATCAAAAGAAGTTTTTGGGCTTTAAATTGAACAATCTATTTGGTGTTTTTGCTAGGGTTTGGAAAATCAAAGAAAAAGGTTTTTAGGAAAAGTGTTTGATTCAACTTCTTTATCTTGGTTTCTAGTTTTTCCCAAGGATTTTCTTTGAGTTTTTGATTTTCATTCCTTTGGTTTTCTCCACACTTGAGCTACATCTACTATCTTATTCTATAGGATCTTTGTGTGGGAAAAGAGATTGTTTGTGGTCTTTTGATCACCAAGTTGTAAACCCAATCTTTGTTTGGCTTTGTGCCTTTCCCTCATTGTGCTGAGGAGGTTGTGCATTTGGTTGTATCCCTCAAGTGGTGAGGTGATCCTTGTGTAGCTTTGTGCTTATCCTCAAGTTGTGAGGTGATTGTTTATTGGCTTGGTGTTGTGCCTCAAGGAGGAGGTTGTGTTTGTAAGGAGAGGAGTTGGGTACTCCTTGTGATTGTATTGCCCCAAATTCTAGGTGGAGGTTCCCTTTGTGGGAGTCCTTTGTGGACAAGCTAGTAGACTAGAAATCCTTCACGGTGGTGAAGGCAAGGATGTAGAGCTGGGTGCTCGAACCTCGAAACATATCTTGTTGTTTGCGCTTGATCCCTTGACTCTTACTCTTACTCTCTCTCTCTCTCTCTCTATATTGTGCCTTGCATCAATTCATATTGTTCATTCATATTTATTTACTTGGCTTGTTTGAGTGTGCATCTCTTGTTAATTGTAATTAGTTTTCAAACTCCGCATTAAGTTCTCTAGATTAGCATTATCACCTATTCACCCCCCCTCTAGGTGATTTCAATTAGTATCAGAGCCTCCACTCCTGATATTTAGGTTTAACCACCTAAGAGTGAGATCTTGGTTTGCTAATCTTCATTTGCATTTTTCATTTGCACACATTTAGTTTGCACTCATGGATAGCCCTCCTATGTTTGATTTTTCTAGACATGATATTTGGAAGGCCAAGATGAGTAGTCATTTGAAAGCCTTAGGATCTAAAGTTTTCCAAGTCATTACCAAGTAATTCTACCCCAATGATAGCAAGCATAATAAGGCCAATGCACTTGCACTTAAGACACTTAGAGCATCTCTTAATGAAGATCTTTTACATGTGTTTGCTCATTATGATTCAGCTTTTGCAGTTTGGAGCATATTGACTTTTCCCGAGCTACCAAGGATTATCAACAAGTTGAGAAGATCTAGGAGAGACAAGTCCGACGAGCATTGCCTCATGGTCCAAGGGAAAGACTCCCTTGAGGTACAATCGGAATCTCAACTAGATGATAGCTCTAGTTCCTATTGCTATGGATGTTTAGAAGTTCAAACCTTAAATATGGAACTTGCTCAAAAGCTTGAAATTTTTTGAAAAAACATGATTTGTTGAAAAAGAACAATTTTGAACTAAAAGAAGAATTAAAGGATTTGTGTTCAAATTTTGAATTGATTTTGCAAGAGAAGGAAGAGATTGCAAGTGAACGTGACTCACTTAAATCTCAATTTGACCTTGTCCTAAAGGAAAATGAGTTTTTGAAAAGAAAAAAAGGATTGTGATGATGTTGTGAAAAACAATGAGTTTTTATCTTCAAAATTAGATTGTGTTTTAAAAGATAACCTTACTTTGAAAAATGAAATTGATTTCATTACAAAAGAATTGGATTTTGTTTAAAGAAAAATGAATCTTTGAAAATTGAATTGTCTTCACATGTTTGTCATGCTAGTGTAGCTTCACCTAGCACATCTTTTGCATGCTCCACTTTATCTTCTAGTATTGAAAATGATATAAATGTTTTGAAGAAAAGTGTTGATTGTTTGGGCTCCACTTTGAGCCAATGTACTTTAAATCATACACGCTTGGAAACCTTGGCTCGTAAGAAACAAGGTCCATCTTTGCATGTACACCCATCACGGCATACACATGCTCATCACGATCACAAACTTCACACTATGTATGCCCATGTGTACACATGTACACATTGTGGTCGAAAAGGCCACCTTGCTAGATTTTGCTATGATCGTTTGTATGTTAAAAATTTAGCAAATAATCTTGTTTGGGTTAGGAAAGATACTAACCCCTATGGACCCAAAAGAAAATGGGTACCAAAGACCACCCCTCATGTATTTGATGTAGGTGTGGGCTCTCGCATCACGTGAGAGTAGCGGTGCTTTGAAGTGGATGCGTTCCGTGCTTAAAGAAAACAAATTTGGATGCATCACTTTCAAGGGAAGTTTGGTGGAGGAGGACCACCATTGGTTTGGAGAACTAGAGAGGTGCCTTCATCGGTTTTGGTATCAATCTCTAACTCCTGTTTATATTTGCATGCTTTTCATGTCGTTGATTTATAGCATGTCATGTTTTAAAGCTCATTATGATTATGCCATGTGATTTAGATTAGTGATATACATATATAGTTATTTGAGACACCCATGGACCTATCTTTGTGTTCTCACTTTGTTTTTAAACTAATATGTATGTCCTAAATCTAATGCATGTGCATGTACATGATGATCATATGTGTTTATGATTCTTATTTTGATATTTCATGTTTTTGATGTTTATGGTTTATTATGTTAAATGCCATGATTCTTAGATCATTGACATGCATGTATAGCTCTTGAGATCACCCTTGATTATTTGGACCATTACTTTTGTGTTCTCACCATTGTTTAGCTATTATGCTCATCATAGTTCTAATAATATGTGGATTTACAGAATGATCGTTTTATGTTTGTAATGATGATTTATGTCCCGTTTTATGCTTCATGATTTGAATATATGTTTAAATGTTAGTTTTCATTAAGACTAGGTATATACTTATACATAGAATGGGTCACAAATAAATCTTTATATATGTTTGTGCTTGGATGCTTATTTGTACCCATTAGATGTTCTAGTATAGTCTAGTTTTGATGACTCATACATTTTAAACTTGTATTCCCATTTTGGATATGTTTTTATGATCATGTGTTTTCACTTCATGTATATGTTTATTTTGTCAAACCTTAAGATATACATGTATACCTCTTGAGTCATTTGCCTTTCATGCAAATCTTTATTATGAACTCAATTGTGTTTAGGGATATGTATGTATACTTATCGTTTTGTCAAAACATACATATGCCTTGAAGTATGATTTGTGTTCAAATGAAAATTTAGTTTCTTATGATTTTCATGTTTTCATGTTTAAGGAATTTCAATTGAGCTTAATTGAATATTTTCATGTTGATATGTGTCACATAACACTTATTCACTTACTTTATTAGTTTTCTCATGATTTTATTTTCATGAGTATGATACATGTTTTATGGAATTTGAGTGTTTAGTGCCATGTGATTTACATGTGTTTCATGAAAAATATTTATGTTTTATTCCTTACTTGAAGGATTTCGTACTAGTTAACAAGATTTACCATTTAACTAGTTCGTATTCTTCTTATGGTAGAGATTTTTAAACGTACTCTATTTTCAAACCTATTTTTGAAAACCCCTACCTTCAAAGGGTGGTTGGATGGGAGATCATGCTCATGTATGCTTTATATTGAAAATCATTTTAAACTTGAACATGATTGGGAGGATAGGTTATATGAGATATACATTTGATATTATTATTGTTTCAATTGGTATCATTGGATTCTTTCAATGGTATCAATATTGACAATTTTTTTTGTATACTCATATTTTTTTTTTTGTATATGTATGCTTGCATTTCAAAGAGTATCAATTTCAATTGGTATCTAATTTTTCATACATATATATATTTTTTATTTGTGTATCTTAGAGCACAAATTTTGATCATGATAAAGCTTGTTTTATAATGACTATCTTGTTTCAATTGACTAGTTTTCAATTGGTATCCATATACAAGCTTTGCATGTTTTTATTTGGTAATTCATAAAGAGGGAGAAAACTTGTATTTCATCTTTCAATTGGTATTTGATTTCCACTCCCATACTTTATGATTGAAAATTTCAATTTGGTATCATATGTTCAAAATGAAAAATATTTACAATTGGTATCAAAATTTTTGTTTAGAAATTTAAAATTTGTTATGTTTAATTTCAATTGGTATCAAGATTTTTATGTGTTTTGCTTAAAATTGGTATCAATGTTTTTTTTTTGTTTCCTTTCAATTAGTATAAAGATGCTCTACTTTAACAAATTTTAATTGATATCTTAATTGATTGTCACCCCTTATTTACATCATTTGTGTTTTAGACAAAAAGGGGAGAACATTATTTTATTAATTTTAACTCCTTCAATGTTTCCTTGTTTCGAACAAAACGGCGGAGAAGAATGTTTTTGTTTTTTACTTGAACCCCTTTATTGATGATTGACAAAAAGGGGGAGAAGTATTTTAGTTTATGCATGTTTTATATGCATGTTTTGTTATATTTATTAGTTTGTCGTTTAATTGTTTAATTAGTATCAAGAGCATTATTTAAGAACTTGTTTTTATTGGTATCAAGAGCACGGTTTTATGCATGATGCATTTCATATGTTTGGTATCAAGAGCATTATGTTTTAGAAAAAGGATTTATGTTCATGCATCACAATAAACAAATAGATATATGTGTTTCATACTTGTTTATGAGCCTTCATTGCATATACATTTGTTTGTTTATTCCTATGCATTAGTTAAGGGGGAGCTTCTCTGAAGCTTAACTTTAATCCATGCATATATAACTCCATGAGTTTTGTCATCATCAAAAAGGGGGAGATTGTTGGCCCAGAGGCCTTCCACTCTAGTTTTGATGATGATTAACTCATGTAGTTATGTGTACTAATAATCTTGTGATTTTAGTTTCAGATCATTAATCAAGATGTTAGTAGGTGATTAGCTTCATCAAAGATGGTTTGGAAGCTTTCACATAGTGATTCAAGAGCCTGAACGACAAGATCATATATAGCACTCATTGGAGTCAAGCTCGGTGGATCACGAAGTTTTGGATCGAGTCGGCTTGAAGACGGCGCTCTACAAGAAGACATCGGTACCTAGTTTAGTTTGAGTTTTAGATCCATTTGTAAAGATTAGAATAGTATGATATGCTCAAGTTCACAACACACACGTTTCATGTTTTGAATATTGGTTTTCGGTTTTTCCGTTTTTGGTTTAACCGATCTTGGTTTCATGAATAGATAGATCAAAACAAGTTTACATGGTTTAATGTATATTTCTATATACATGCATGCTTTAACTTCTTAAACAAACTTAGTTTGATAGTCTATTTCATGTGTTTTATGTTTTGGTATTTTTAACAAACATATTTTGGAATTAAAGACAAAAACATGGATATATATATATATATATATATATATATATATATATATATATATATATATATATATATATATATATATATATGTTTCATGTATATAGGATTATATCCATATACATCATGTCTAAATGTTGTTTAATATCATGTTTTTGTATTTGGATAAGTCTTGGACAAAATGTATTTTCAATTCAAAAATCTAAGTTTTAGAAAATACAGTTTTGATTTTTGGTAAAAATGATAAGACACAAAAATGTTTCAAAATGTTTGTTATTTGTGATGAAATTTTTATCACAAGTTTATATTTCAAAATAAAACGATAAAACTATTTTTGTGTAATTTTAGAGATTTTATGGGAATTTTTAGGATTAAAAATTATATGTTTTTCTGACCAGAACTGCTGTTGCCAGGCTAGGTCGGTCGACCGTAGCGGTCGACCGACGTGCACGGATACGTGCACGCTGGCTTACCCATAAGCCGGTCGACCGCACGGTCGACCGACTGAGAGCAGGTTGCTCTCGGGTTTCTCCCGGTCGACCGAGCGGTCGACCGGCCAGAGAGCCGTTGCTCTCTGGTTCTGGGGACGGTCGACCGCCCGGTCGACCGGTAACTTGCTAAAAAAAGTTTCCATCGCTAGTCCCTTCTTGTGGATCACGACCTGCATAGCCACTTGCTATAGCGGTAGAATTTAGGTCTTGCACGTCTCTATTTTTAAGTTCTGAAATTCTGTATTTTTGTGTGCAGGTTCAACCTCAATCAAATTTTGGGAAAAAAACTTAAACCCTGCCACCAACCTAAAAGTAAATTATAATCATATATATATATATATATATATATATATATATATATATATATATATATATATATATATATATATATATATATATATACACACCTCACATAAAACTTTTAACTTCGTTTAATCCTAATTGTCCATATCTGGTTAGATTTAAACTAAACCATCCAACGAGTCAAAATTTAGGGTTTGTAGACAGGCAATTTTATTATAGTAAAACCCCTATAAATTAATCTTCTCTAAATTAATAACCCCTAAAAATTAATTAAAAAATTCCGTTCTCGACTCGGGCCAGTGTAAAGAATTAAAAATCCCTCTATCATAATAATTGATAATTTCTTTTTGAAACCTAGTGTAAAATTTTGGTCCCGACTGTCGCATAAATTAATAATTCCATTAAAGTAAATAATATATTACATTCAATATTCAAGAACTATAAAAGTACTTTAAGATGTTAGTTTGCACATGACCACCATATTTGATATTTTTGACTTCATCCTTCATCTTTTGAATTGTCTTCAAGAAGTTATTGTGATCACCTTTTTGTTGTAACCAAAAGGTTTCAGCTAAATTTAGCATGTCAATAGTCTTTCTTGTAATAATATATATTTGCAAGGAGATTTTTAAAGAGTTTACCAATCACAGTGAGATTTCTAAGAAAATTAAATGCTATAGAGTCGTTGAAGGAGTTTGAAGGATGTGAAACATTAAACGAACGCATTTTCTAAAACAAAATAGACAATTTATAAGGTAAAACCCTTCAAATTAGTAACTCCTCTAAATTAATACTCAAGAGCGAGTCCAAAAATATTAATTTAGAGGGGCTCTACTGTAACATTATTATGTATATAAAGATTATAAGCTCCCAACATTGGTCTCAATTGGTAAATTCTGTAAGATTAAACCAATACATAATTTGTAAAAAGAAATTTGCAGAAATTCCCCTACTTTTTACAATATGCGCACACGGTGGAAATGTTTCATTGGATTGTCACGTTATTGGGTTTGGATCCTCAATATTCCATATATACATCCAATAAGGAATTGGTTCGTGCTTAGTTTTAAGGATATGATATAATTTGAAGGATTTCAATCTAAAAACACAAATTAGATTCAAATCAAGTTATCAAGGTTATATGGCCTATTTCCACCCTCTAGCTCCGATTTAAATTATCCTTAAAAAAAAAAATTGAAAACTCCCAAACACACTTATTAAACACTAGATATCAGCAAATATTTAAAAAAAAAGCCATTAAGACCTAATTAAATGGCGGAAAAAAGGTCTGAGGTTTAAGATCAGACTACAATCTTTTACGCAAACAATTAAATATAAAAAAGAGAGAAAAAAGTCCACACACTGAGTCATAAGTTGTCATTAATTGAGAAAACTAGAGTGCTGTTTTGCTTATCCACCTTTAAAAATAATGTGCAGCTGTTCTTTTAACAAAATAAATCTTAATTGGCAGAGGAATTTGTTACAAATGAATGAAAATGGACTGTAATTAGAATGCAAGTGAGATTTACATGATCAAAAAATTAACTGTTTTGCGTTACAACTTATTACAAATGAGATTTACATAACCATAAAATTAACTGTAGCACTCTGGAAGTGAGGAAATGATTGTGTAAAAGAGAAAGGAGAAAAGAAAAAGGGGTTTTCTTCTTTTCCTTTTCCGGTGTTTGGATAGATAGGAAAGTGAGCAATTATACTTCCCTATTTCCTTACTTCCGTCCACTTCCTTGCAACCAAACAACCCCTATCTTACGTGGCGAACGGATGACTAAGATCATGCCCATGATGTCCTCAAGCAGCATTTTAAAAATTGTTTTTTTTTATTCCTTTTAGAAAGCAATACACAAATTCTTCTTCCACTCAAAAACACCAAACATCAAAGAAAACAAAAATCAAATCTATAAAATGAAACCATGCATATACCTTACTATTAATTTTCTAAGACATGTTACAATCTTACATTGCTGTTTTTGTAAAGAATAGATTTACATGAAAAAATATTAGCATTTCTCATACCTATGAAATGATTTTTTTTGTTCTTATTCCAAGTATGATTTTTCATATCAGAGTTAGTTTCAGAATAAGTTAGAAAGAGCAAAATAGGTAGATACATAGAATGTATTGGGATTTAGGATATATTATATCCAAACAGTACTTCAGCGCATAAAACATAACAAATATATATTTTTTTCCACAAGACATATAAAATCTTACCCAACTTCTCATCTACTCCTGAAATCTTCATATCTATATATTTCGAGCTAAAACTATATGAGTTGGGGTTAAAAAAAAAAAAAAAAAATCTCATTCAGTGGTTGTTTGTTGTTTAACTAGAAGAAGGTGAATAGGCTCATTCACCCTGTTCTTTTGATGAGGAAAGCATGGAGTGGCTCTGACACGAACCGATGATGCGATGTGTGTATTTGAGAAAAAACCCTGGGGCCAAGGAGACCCCCAAGGAGACCCCGGGCATTTCATTAATAATTTTTAACGAAACATTCAAGTGGAGCATACAAATTTGAGTCTTCATTTGCTATAAAAAAAAATACAGTGAGGTCTACTGAAGCTTCTGGCGCCAATCTCATTGCGCCGATGCGATCAGATACCGCTTAGTTCAGTGTAGCCTGATCCGTAGCACTCCTCAGCTCAGCTGATGAACTCCATCCTTCTCACTCCATCAGGTCGCGCCCCAATAAAAAACTTAAAGTATTTTCTTAGATTTTGAAGATTAAAAGGACAGGTTATTTATTCAGGTATATACCCCTCAAACTTTATTATTTAAAAGTACACCTTCAAATGTTAGATATTGTTCCTGTTAGGAATAAAAATGAGAATATTCTCCTTACTGCTGAATGATAGAACTGTCCCTCTGAGCCATGAAAAACCCTTACCATTCTTCCCTCTCTATTTCTCTGTGTGTTGGAGCTAATAGACAGATTACATTTGGTTTTCGTAATCAGAGTAACTAAACAACAAGCAGAATGTATAGCCCAATTTTGGTGGGGTTTGGTTCATGTGTGTGAGGCACACACAAATACAATAAGAGGGCCAATCCGACGTTGATACGTGAATTGGAACTCTTATAATCCCTTATAATATGTGTGTGAGGCCCACACACATAACATATTATAAGAGGATCAGTTTACGTGTCAATGTCAGATTGGCCCTCTTATTGTATGTGTGTGTGGCTCACACACATGAACCGAACCGGGCCGTTCAATTTCCAAATTTGGGCCCAAGTTGGTTTTGGGCAGTGGAATACAAAGTGGGCTGGGCCTTGTCTTTGTTTTATTTTATTGCGGCAATGTTCTACTGCTTGTTTCTAGAAAAAATTATAGCCCAATCCTGAATTTTTATTTTACTTCTTATCGAGTGTGTTATTATTTACTTTTTCTATTAAAAACACATTCCATTTGAGTTCTTTCAAATAAAAATAGAGAAGTCACTGAGAAATGAAAAATATATGGAGCCTCATAAGAAAAGTAATAATAGTAATAACAAGGCTTCAATGACATTTTAATATTGATCACCTGATCGCTGTCAATTTGGAATTTTCTCACATGCGTCAGATCAGTAGACAGTTCAAATCGATAATCTTTTTAATTGCTTACTATTTTTGTGGCCAATTGTGATTCAATCCATTCATAACTAACACCATATTTTCCATGCGTGACTCAAAAAAATCACTTTATACAATCATCCACAAACTTTGGGGCCGTTTGTTTCGCGTAAAACTCCGTAATTCGCAAAGACTTACTACCCAGTTACAACTACGGCGTTTGTTTGGACCGTAATTCATAAAAGAGTTACGTAACTCAACTAACACTCACTTGCAACCCAGTTACCACTCACTTACAGCTCAGTTACAGTTAATTTTGTGGTTATACAAATTTGTATTTTTTTTTATATTAATATTAAAATTTTTTAATATTTAACTTTTTTAATATTTATTTGCAGTATTAAAACTTTTAAAATCACCAAATAGTAATTTTGTGGTCAACTTTTTCACTTACGACTTATACATTACGACAACCAAACACCGTAAAGTACAATACACTCTCCCACTTTACAATTTTATATTACAAACCAAACACCGTAAAATTTACATACATGTAGCTCATTTATAATTGTAAAAGACTTTACCAATTACAACTACGAATTACGGCAAATTACGATAACCAAACAGACCCAAAGTAACAAACATTCACGATACAAGCTTGGACAGACCACCAATCTCAGCCTCAGGGCGGATGAGAGGATCCGAATATGGTATTCGTTCGCTGCCGCATCCGATCCGGCCCACTCCACCGAGTTTGAAGAGGCCCATCCAAGCCCGAACCGAGACCAACCCAGCCCACCCACCATCTCACACACCCCACAGTGTCGTGGTGGTGGTAACCTCACAACCCCCAGACGTTTTAGGTATTCACCATCACCCCCACTCCCGACCGTCCGATCAAATCAAGCCCCCAGAGCGAATCAAAATCTAAGTCCGCCATCATACCAACGCCGAGATCTCTCCACCGTGGTGGTTGCCGTAACTTCCCATGTACGTATATAATCTCTCACACCGCTCTTCTATTTTTTTCTCCTTTCTTCTCTCTGTTCTCCTCTCATGATCATCTCCTGTCTCTCTCTAAAATTTCTCTAAATTTATTATTATTATTATTATTTTTCAATTTTCTCTCAGCTTCAATCCCCCACCCCCCCTCTCTCTGTATCTGGAGCTCGTTCTCCTCTCTCTACAGCTCACCCGCCATCGGATCGGGTCGAATTCTGCTGCTGAGATCCGCTGGCTTGGCTTCTCCCCCCGATCCGAATCCGATTGCTCTCCCCTGCAACGCTGTTGTTGCGCGCTGTGTTGTGTTGAATCCTAGGGTATTGTTGTCGTGGGGAGGGGAGAAAGGGATTGGGTGTGTTTCTCTTTTGGTTGGTGCCTCCCCTTATTATAATTTTGTGAATATTTTGTGTTTTTTTTATTTGGATGGGTGCATGAAAACGGTGAAGGAAGAGGGTTTGATGGGTTCTCAGCTGAAGAGGCCGAACATATCGAGAGCCGATCCGTGAGTTTTTAATCTACTTCTCCTCTTGCTCGCTCTTAATTTTGCGCTGCTTTTTGCTTGTTGCCTTGTGTGTTTTTGCGTGTCTTAGAATTTTTGGATAGTGTAAGTAATGGATCGATTTGTGCCTTTTGGGTTGTGTTGTGAACTGGATGTGCTGAATTCTTTGATTTTGGTGTTTTGTGTGCTTCTGATTTTTTTTTTTTTTTTATAAAAGATGTTAGGTAGGGGAAATTCGTGATCCATACGTGTTTTTGTTGTGAGTTTGGAGAACGGGGAGCGGTAAAAGATTTAATTTTGGTGTGCGAACTGATGTTGCTGGGAAATCCTTTTGTTTGCCCACCAAAATTTAGGGGATTTTGTGTGATGAATTTTGTTGATGATGTTGGTGTGTGTATGTGATAAGGTTGATGGTAGGATAAAGGGGGTTCCTTTTTCAATTTAAAATTTGAAAAATATGTTACTCTTATTTTGTGTGCTAATTAGGTCAAATAGTGATGAAGGCATGAAATATGTTGTAGATGTTAGATGATGAGAAATTTTAGAGCTGGGTACGGTTGGAAAACTTATTTTTGTGAAGGATTTTGATTACTGGTTCCATTTGGATTTTGATTTGAGTTTGATAAGGTAGATGGTGAAGGTACCATGTCCTTTGTCGAATTTTGTAGTTTTTTTTCCGGTTTTTTGTGTTTATTTTGTGGGAGAAATAGTGATTTAGTCTATGATCTATTGTTATTTGTTGGAATCTTTTGGTTTTGATGAAGGTCCGGGCAAAGCCATATGGCGGCTTCAACGGGAGCTGCCAGTAGTACCCAAAGCTTACAACAACTGATGCCCTGCAGTATTTAAAGAACGTGAAGGATATTTTTCAAGATAAGAGGGAGAAGTACGATGAATTCCTTGAAGTCATGAAGGATTTCAAGAGCCAGAGGTTGAAAAACTTTTATTTTGCCGACTTCTTCTGTTTTTGTGTTATTTCTTCTTATTTTTGTGGTTTCTCTTATGGTTGTAGGATTGACACTGGTGGGGTAATAGCAAGAGTGAAAGAGTTGTTTAGAGGGCATCGGGATCTAATCTTAGGGTTCAACACCTTCCTGCCGAAAGGGTACGAGATCAAGCTCCCCGAAGAGAAGAAACCGGTAGAGTTTGAGGAGGCTATTAGTTTTGTAAACAAAATAAAGGTATGAATGCATGTTTGAGTAGTTTCTAGTTTTAGATTTTTTTTTTTTTTTTTTAATGCTAGCCAGTTGTTTTAACAAGTCTTTTCTACCTGCAGAATCGTTTCCAGGCTGACGATCATGTTTACAAGTCATTTTTAGAAATTCTGAATATGTATAGGAGGGAGAACAAGACAATCCAGGAAGTTTACAATGAGGTGTGTCATATTCTCCATATATTATATATATGGCTTACTGTGCCCTATGTTTCAAATGTTATTAATTCTGTTACTTCTGCAGGTGGCAGTCCTATTCAATAACCACCATGATTTGCTTGAAGAATTCACACACTTTTTACCAGATACCTCTGCGCCACTCGGTGCACATGTATCATCTAGTAGAGCTGTTATGCGTGTCAGGGAAGACAGGAGCTCTATGATGCCTTCAATGAGGCATCCTTTTGTAGATATGGTATTTTTACAAATTTACATTTCAGGTTGCTTTTTTAGTTTATTTAAAAACATTTATCTTTGACTGCCCAACCAGTTATTAGTAGATATCCATTTCATTAACCGGTGGTTGGAAAATAACATACCCTAGTTTTTCATAAATCCACCTCTACATGTTTACTAATATTATTTTATACCCGTCTAGCACGTTGCAAGTTCACTCCCTGTTATCATTTGTTTTTCAGAAGGAAAAAGCTTATAATTCACACACTTATCGCGACCTCAGCGTTGATCGTCCTGATCAAGAGCACGACAGGCAAAGAAGGCGTGCTGAAAAGGAAAAGGATAGGAAGGAAGAGAGGGAAAGGAGAGACCGTGATCGGGATGAGAAGGACATAGAGCATGATAGTAGGGACTTGGACAATGTGCCCCGCAAACGCAGTAAAACTTCTCGAAGGGGTGATGAGTCTGTTACTGAACAGATGCACCAACATGGAGATGGTGCTGAGAACTTTGGAGCATATAGCATATCTGCTTCTTCATTTGATGACAAGAATGCCTTGAAGAGTGAGTTCTCTATTTATCTTGCAACCCATTTAAATGTGTATTTGCTCAAACATGATATATGTATGCCTCAGTTAACAGATGGTTTGGTGGGACTGTCTTCTATGCATTTCGGCGTACGCGTGTTAATAACTTTACTGTATGAATGATATCCATGCCAGGTGTTTACCCCCATGAGTTCAATTTTTGTGAGAAAGTCAAAGAGAGGTTGCATGCTGACACATATCAGGAGTTTTTGAAATGCCTTAACATCTTCACCGAGGAAATAATTGACAGAGGTGAACTAAAGAAACTGGTACGTCTCTGCTCATCTTCTTAGTTTCAGATTCTGTCCCAGCCTTGCATATTTCATAAGTTGTGCTGGAGACCTTAATGTAATTTGCTTCTTGTTATGCATACAAAACAACATTCTTGTAAGGTCTTTCTCAAGCTTTTACTTGAGTTTCTAGATGATTTTCTGTTAATATTTTCTCTGGAGTTATTCACAGCATAGGATTTGTTTCCTTCGTGAGGACATTTGGACTATTGTATGCAATTGGCTAAATCTAATGCTAATAGTCTATTCATGGAAAATAGCCCCTGGATAGTGGAAATGGTTGTTTTTCTTTAAATACTTTGCAAGTTCTGTTCACCAGAACATTTGTTTGAAAAGTTTTTAAGGTGCAGCTGCAGAAGTTGTTCTTACCTGCGTTTCAAACTTATTTATGGATACAAACCAAAGATACTTTAGTAGAAAGGGATGCATGGCAAGCATTGTATGTGTTGAAATTTCATGATAATGATCCCAAGATAGACAGAAGTTGGAAAACCGATCAGTTGTAATTAGTTGATATTTGCGAAGAAAGCTAGAGTTTCTGCTGAAATTTGCGCGGTATAAGGCAATGGAGATGAGTGGCTATGCTGGTAATCGTGTGGGCTTTAAAGTTGAATTCTTGATTATCAAGATAATGAAGGTGGACAATGATGTTGAGAGCTTAGCATGATGAATGACTAACACCCATTTATGAGTCCTAAAGTATTTAGTGAACATGAAAAGCGAAATAAAACTGGGGAAGCAAGCAGCAAGTGTAATGGCTGCTGTATTAACAACAGTTGAACTATTCTCGTTTATTATTCCACCTGTGAAGTGATTTGTGCCCATTGAAGCTTGCAAGAGAGGCTTCATGAAAGTAAAAGCTGTTGTTTGGTGGTAGGAGTCCTGTTATTTTTGGCCCTACAGAACTATGGAGCAAAACAGCCATGAGATTACCCTCACCCTAGATACGTAGGGCAACATGGTTTGTCAGGATCTACATTATTTATACTAAAAAAGGGTATAAATCAGTGTGCAAACCATCCTTTGCGACAACCCCACGGAACACCATCCTTCGCAACAACCCCCACCCTACCCCCCAC
The DNA here is from genome assembly GCA_038442645.1 of Agave tequilana. Lineage (NCBI taxonomy): Eukaryota > Viridiplantae > Streptophyta > Magnoliopsida > Asparagales > Asparagaceae > Agave > Agave tequilana. The sequence goes on from JAVJIF010008583.1 coordinate 111,074, forward strand.
CAAAACCCACGCGCACACAACAACAACCAAAAAAAAAAAAAAACCCTGAAGAAGAAGAGGAAAGAGAAAAATAATGAAGAAAATGTCTTTCCTAATGAGATATGGGGGTGCATTAAAAAGGGATCCTCCAGTAATATTTAGACTTGAAAAGCCCAATATTGAGTTGGAAGTTTTAGAAGTTATATCTTAGTTACTCACGAAGCATGTTATCTTCTAGCAATTTCTATTAAATGAAGCATTTTCAAACTGAGTATGCTTCTAACAGAATTTGTAGTGCAGCAGAGGCAAAAATCATATGAAAAATGAAAACACTATTGGTTTGAGGAGCAAAATTTTAATTGTGATGAATATCTTGCATATTGAACGGAAATATTCCCTTCAAACAAACTAGCTTGCTGCTGTTGTGAAATTATCTTGTTTTCAAGAGGAGATGATGGTCAAAGAAGATCCAATCAAGTTGGAGAAAAAAGATTTTGAAAAGCCTGTCGACTGCACACTACAGAGAATAAACGTGGCTCAGTCTGTCGACAGACAACAGATACTGTTGACAGACTGGCTCGGGCCTATCGACAGCCAGATGCTCAGAATCGAATTCAGTTTTTTTTTTGGGCGCGTTCAGATTCCTTTCTAGTGGATTTCGAATAGAACTCAAATTTTATTCATTGAAGGATTTTTCTAGAGATTGAAAGGTCTAGAATTGTTCCAGATAAAGAAAATCAACTCCTACGAGAATTGATCAAGTTTTTCAAGCATCCAATAGTCAAGGTCATCTCATAATTCGAATATGATTTGTATTGTAAAACTCTATAAATAAAAGTTGTAACCTAGTATATATTGTAACACAAGAAAAATATAAGAAACCAATGCAAAGAGAGACGTAGGTGACGGTGCAAAGAGAGGGAATACTCTTGTAATTTTGAGGTATTCAAGGGGAAGGTGAATACTCTTGTGGGAATCAAGAGGAAAGTTAGATCTCTTGTATCAAGTTTATTAATAAAACTCTCTCAAGTTCTCTCCCCATGGATGTAGCCTGGTTTGGCCCAACCATGCTGAAGCCTCGTGTTATTTCTCTTTTGTTTTAGTATTGCTACTTTGCTTTACTATTTTTTTTTGCAAGTATTACATATTGCCACAGTTTCGCAATGTTGATCACGGTTTTGGGCGCACAACAGTTGGTGTCATAGCCCGGTTGTTGGTGCGGTCTTAACAATTAGTATCGGAGCTTAAGGTTGACGATAAGGCAAAATGTCGAAGATTGGAATTTCTATGAGCAAGTTCGAGGTCGAGAAATAGTAAAGAAAACTTTGCTCTATGGAAAAGAGGGTGAAGGCGTTGTTGGTGCAACAGGGTCTTCACAAAACCCTGCAAGAAAAGTCAGCAAAACTGGCGGGCATGTTAGATGAGGATTGGGACGAGTTGGATCTGAAAGCGGCAAACACGATCCAACTATGTCTCACAGACGAGGTCACGTACAACGTGACAGATGAAGAAACGGCTACGGATTTGTGGTCAAGATTAGAAACATTGTATATGACAAAGTGCCTCTCCAACAAGCTATACTTTAAGAAACTACTATATGGGCTACGCATAAAGGGACAACAATGTTGGAGCATCTAAACTTCTTCAACAAGATCATCAGCGAGTTACTGGCGGTTGATGTGAAGATCGACGAGGAGGACAAACGTTAGTACTTCTCAGTTCGCTTCTGGAGTCATACGATCATATCGTAACCATCATACTCTACAGAAAGAAACTTCTCATCTTGGAGGAGGTCATGACAACTTTGTTATCAAACAAGATTAGGAAAAGATCAAATCAAGATGAGCATGAAGGTTTAGGTTTGGTGGTTATGGGAAGGAAAAGAAGATGAGGAAAGAAAAGTTCGGGAAGGCATGTCACTTTTGTTACCAGGGAGGTCATTGGAAGGACTACAAGCATCGACAAGAGTGTTGAAGAAAAAATGGCAAACTGCGGAGGCAGACGTAGCAGAAGATGTATCAGACACTTATGTGTTAACGACTTCTATAGATAACACTTCTATAAATAAAGACTGTATATTAGATTCTACTAGTGCGGTTAATGTATGTTCTCAGAATAAGATATTCAACTCTTTGGTTACAAAGGAGGAAGGTACTGTCAAAATGGTGGATGGCTCGGCTTGTCAGGTAATCGACGCTGGGACAGTTAATATTACAGGTAAAGATGAGACGATGCGTACTCTAGAGGCGGTTTGGTATATCCCAGAGGCACGGTACAATCTAATATCTATAGGAGTGCTCGACTCAGAGGGATGCCAGATCGAAGTGCAATACAGAGTCGTCATGGTTAGCTAAGGAGACGGTAATCCTGAAAGGAGAGAAGTGTGGAGGGATATACAAGTTTAAGGAAGGAAACTCAGTTCAAGATGAAGTTTTAATGACAAGCTTAGAAGGGATCTCATCGCGAGGTGGAGCTTTAAGAAAGGCTGTGATAGGATGTGAACTGGGTCAAAGTGTTGCACGAAAGAGAAAGGGCGCATTCGGGCAAAGCCTGAGATGGCCCAAGGTTGAAGGCATGGCAGTGAATCAACCAAAGGCTCCAAGGGGAGGGGGCAAAAATAAAGGCTTCATGATACAGTTACAATTAAGGAAAGAATCAAGGTAAAATCTCAAAATTTTTAATGTATTTTACTGAAGGCTTAAACAAGTCAAGATGGAGATTGCTGTGAAATTACCTTATTTTCAAGAGGAGATGATGATCAAACAAGATTCAATCAAGTTGGAGAAGAAAAAGAACTTGAAAAAGAAGTAGATCAAAGACAACAGTGTGGCCCATTGTGGGTGGTCGACAGGCCTGCGACCGCATACAACAGAGGAGAAACACAGCTCAGTCTGTCGACAGGCAGCACACACTGTCGACAGACTGGCACACTTGTCAAAAGGTGCTCAAGTCGACAGCCAGAGACCCAGAATCAGATTCAGCTTTCCTTTTCGGGTTCATTCAAGTTTTCTTTCTGGTGGATTTCGAATAGAACTCAAATTTTATTCATTAAAGGATTTGTTTCTAAAGATTGAAGGGTTTAGAATTGTTCTAGATCAAGAAAATCAACTTCTAAAAGGATTGATCAAGTTCTTCAAGCATCTAATGACCAAGATTATCTCATAGTTCGAATAAGATTTGTATTGTAAAACTCTATGAATAAAAGTTGTAACTAGTATATTGTAACACAAGAAAAATATAGGAAGCCAATGCAAAGAGAGAAGTAGGTGACGGTGCAAAGAGAGAAGGAATACTCTTGTAATCTTGAGGGATTCAAGAGGAAGGTGAATATTCTTATGGGAATTAAAGGGAAGGTTAGATCTCTTGTACCAAGTTTATTAATAAAGCTCTCTCAAGTTCTCTTCCCGTGGACGTAGGCCGAGTTAGGCCGAACCGTGTTAAATTTTCGTGTTATTTTTTTTTTTTTGTCTTGGTAATGTTACTTTGTTTTACTAGTTTTCTCTTGCAAGTATTATATATTGTCACGGTTACACAATATCGATCACGGTCTTGGGCGCACAACAATTGGTGTCATAGCCGGATTGTTGGTGTGGTCTCAACAGCTGTTACATCAGGATGCCATACTTATCCTTTATGTAATTCCATGGAAAATGTATCTGTTATTAGTAGAAGACATACAATGAAAAAAAATGTTGAATATAGTATTCACACGCACCAGATTTAAGACGCGTTCAACCTGCAAGTGTTCACTGTTTTAAATGATATTAGAGGTTAATTTGGAAATGTCATCACAGTTTCTCCTTTCACTATACTTCTCATGTAAAGCGATATACAATAAAGATATATATGCACATAAGGCATTTGTTTAGTATTTGGGTTACATCAAAATTCACCTTTCTTCAATCAAAATAGAATTCAAAGTGTAAGAATTCTATTTTAGTTAATAAAATGAGGCTTTTCCTTCTTTAAGGATTTAAGGGGTTATGTGTGAAAGCCACATTCCTTTGAGAAGTGAACATTCTGGTGAAGGCAGTCAGCATAAGTTTTGCTGTTGAGTCTGTCACCTTGTAGATGTTTAATCAATTAGCTATTATTGTACTCAACAAATTAAGCATATAATTCTTCTTTTAGTCACTTCTTTTGACCCTTTGACCTACTGAAATCTAGTGCTTCTCATTTTTAGGTGGGTGATCTCCTTGTGAAGCATCCAGATCTTATGGAAAGTTTCAATGAGCTTTTGGCTAATCCGGAGATTAATGGTATCCCTTGAAATTGGCCTTGCTGTGTTTTTCTGATCTCTTGATCTTATTTTTAAGCAATATCTTTATGCAGATGGATGTCTTGCGGGCGTACTCAACAAAAGTATGTGAAAAAACTTGTTCATATGTTCATTGTTCTTTTGATATTCAAAACTTGTATTTTAACTTAAAATAATATGTGGATGAAGAGTGATAGTATGTTTAGCTTCCAATTCATAAGTCATGGTGAATTTCCTGTGGTTCTATACTAACAGAATCATTGTGGAATGAAGGTGCGGCTAGATCTGTAAAGTTAGAAGATAGAGGTAGAGAAAGGGAACATGAAAGAGATGAGAGGGAGAGAGACCGGAAAGGGAGAGGGATAAAGACAGGGAAAGACCTGATAAAGGGGTTGCTTATGTTTCTAAAGACACAGCGAGTCACAAGGTTCCTTTGTGCTCTAAAGAAAAATATAAACCAGTTTCAGAGCTTGATCTTTCGAATTGCGAGCAGTGTACTCCTAGTTACCGCCTCCTGCCAAAGCATGTAAGTGCCATTCTGACCTTGGTTTCTTAAGTGAATTCTGCTTGGTTGTAAAGTTTCATTGAAGTTGAGCAAGAGATCTGGTCTCAAGACTGACCGCTCACACGTAGAAGCTATAGCTTCTATCTCTTAGCATCTCTAAAAAATTAAAAGAGTTGATGTTTAATATTGTTATTTCAGAGTTTTATCTTTCCAACTGTCATTTTGTCTTATCTTTTATTTTTGTTACTTGGCAGTATCCAATGCCTCCTGCAAGCCACAGGACTGAACTTGGCGCATCAGTACTGAACGATGTTTGGGTGTCTGTGACTTCCGGGAGTGAGGATTATTCTTTCAAACACATGCGTAAAAATCAATACGAGGAAAGCTTATTCAAATGTGAAGATGATAGGTACTGGTCCATCTCCCTCGTTAGCAATCCCCTCCCCCACCCCACCCACCCACACCCCTTCTCCTCTGTGTGTGCACGTCTGTTTGTGTGTGCATATTCTGATAATTTACTGCTAAATATAAGAAACTTCAACCATACCTCAGATTTTTTGTTTCAAAACTTTTTGTCAAGTATCACTTAAATATTGAATTATCTGTGTGTAAATTTTTGGCTTCTGCTTTATGTTGGTAGTAACTTGCTAACTTTCCATCAATTATTGTAATTTCCTCTTTTTACTGTGAAATATTAGGTTTGAGCTTGATATGTTGTTAGAATCAGTGAATGTAACCACAAAGCGAGTGGAGGAGCTGATAGAAAAGATGCAGGACAACACCATCAAACCGGAAAGTCCAATTCGAATTGAAGAACACTTTACTTGTATGTATGCTTCAACAGCTTGATGTGTACCTAGCTTCATTCTAAATATCTTTCTTCATCTTTTTTACTGTTTTGATTTTTTGTCTGGTTTTTAGCTTTAAACTTGAGATGCATCGAACGATTATATGGGGATCATGGTCTGGATGTGATGGATGTTCTCCGCAAGAATGCTAGTCTTGCTTTGCCTGTCATATTAACTCGTCTAAAGCAGAAACAAGAGGAATGGTCAAGGTGTCGTTCAGATTTTAATAAGGTTTGGGCCGAAATTTATGCCAAGAATTATCACAAATCTCTCGACCACCGTAGTTTCTACTTCAAGCAACAAGACACAAAAAGCTTGAGCACGAAAGGTATTTTAATCTCTGATAGCGTATTGCATTTGAATACCATGACCATATAGTTGTTGTTATATGCTACTTTCCTCCTATTACCTCCAGAAGGAGCATAAAAGCCTCCAAGTATGCTCAGCGGTGCTAATCACTGTTACACTTTTTTTAATTTTGTAGCTTTACTCGCTGAAATTAAGGAAATTAGTGAAAAGAAACGGAAGGAGGATGATGTGCTTCTTGCTCTGGCTGCTGTAAATAGGCGACCTATTGTTCCCAATATGGAATTTGAGTATTTAGACTCAGACATTCATGAAGACTTGTATCAAATCATTAAATACTCGTGTGGAGAAGTCTGCACGTCCTCAGATCAGGTAGAAAAAGTTATGAAGATATGGACAACGTTTTTGGAGCCAATGTTGGGTGTTCCTCCTCGGCCTCATGGTGCAGAGGATACTGAAGATGCAGTAAAAACGAAGAGTCATGCTGGTAAGGGAGGTCGAGCAAGTGTTGGAGAGAGCAATGTTGGTCCTGGTAATGATGGTCCTATTGCTAATACCAAACAAAATAATGGCTATGACAGCCTTCCACCAGAACAAGCAAATTCATCGAGGGTTAGACTAGCAAATGGAGACACAGCTGTTACAGAAAATGGTTTTCATGAAGTAGATAGATCTGCCCGCCGAAGTGATAAACACAGTGGCATTACGCTGCATGGTAGAGTTCAGAACAATGCTCATATGGCTGATGAAATGTCTGGAGTAACTGTACAGGGTGCTTCTATTGAGCGGTTAACAGATGATGCCTCTGTTGCTGGCAGAGCAGAACAAAGCCATACTAGAACCAACCTTGAAATTACTTCAGGTCAATACAAAATAGTTTGTGAACTGCTTATTTTATTGTTATTCTCGTCTTTAAGAAGCTAACAGTTGTCTTTTGTTCATTTTGGAAGGGGCAACTGCTACACCTTCAAAATCTGGTCATACTGGAGTGGACACAGTTGAGCCCCGCCTTACCAAGTCTTACCTTCTGAGGTACCATTTTGCAGTAAAGGCAGTAGCGTTGTTCCTTTTAATGATTATTATTTCTTGCAGTTGATTTGACATTAATTGTTTGAAGTCCTATTTTTCCCGTCTGGTTCTTGGCTTACAAGTTTAGATTCTTTCCCTTCTCATGATAAACACTTCATAAAACACTTTATCATGATCCAAATGATTTTCAATTGTATTTTCCAAATCATAGATTAATAAAACTCTTTACTTTTAACCGTCTATTTTTTATGCCACTTGATGCACATGTAAGAAATCACAACAATATTTGATTTTTTGTTTTTAGGCATTTGAAATGATTTAGATCATGTTGAATGGTTTGGTTTCCAACTTTAGTTGCAAACATATATTTTTCACACGATAGGATCTATATACTCAAATCCCATCAATAGGATCCTAGTCAAACCACACACGCACGCATGCACACACGCTGCGCGCACACACATATAGATATTTATTTGTGTTTATTTTTCTGTGACAGTTGGACACTTCTTATGGTCAGGTGTCTACACCCCCCACCCACCCCCCCCCCCCTCCCCGCCCCTGTTCTTTATGGTGTTTGCTATCCACTGATAGATGAAGGAAAACTGATTTGACATTATGTGTGTGTGTGTGTGGTGTTGTGTGTGTCGTGAGAGAGAGAGAGAGAGAGAGAGAGAAGAGAAGAGAGAGAGAGAGAGAGGAGAGAGAGAGAGAGGCACTGATTGTAGTCAAATATTCACCAATACAAGGTTTCTAGAGTTCAAGGATCAAATGATGAAGAATATAGATAATCAATATTAATTTTAGTTAATGTCTTTATAATTGATAATTTCTAGAATTCAAGCTTATCAATATGATTTAATTCTTGTACCTCAGCTCAACTGAACATAGAAACATATATTTTATTTTAGTAGACCATCTTTAAATATGTATTTAGAAGCTTAAAATTTATTTAGTAATTGATCATCAAACTTTATGCCTTCAATGGTCTTCACAAGCAAATTTAAGCTTCGTCAGAAATTCTTGGTCATGGCTGGCAGGGGTAAGTATGAAGGTTCAGAGGAAGATTTAGGTTGGTCAACCTGGAAAAGGGTTAAAACTTACACACATAAGGGTATTGGTCATGTGGGAATGTCAAGTTAATCCTTCTAAATCTTTTTCCTGTCTGGATCAGGAATGATGATCAGCAGGTCCAAAACAAGTGTTCTATTGGCAGGAAAGATTGGTTAGCCCATATATAGGGATGAAGAATGGTTGTCAACACTTGCAAAATGACGTATTATTCCTTAACCTGGAGGCAGATTAGCTAACCACTCATGGG
>JAVJIF010008584.1:0-17500 GCA_038442645.1 Agave tequilana
CTTATTGGACATTAATGCACCGGCAGGCCCCCAGGTTTGTCATGGTCACAGTGCGTATGGTGGTGGGTATGGTCCTCTTGCAGGTCACGGGAAGGAGGACGTCACCTGTAAGGTCTCGGATCCTACCTTCACCAATCGTACCCCAGAAGTGACATCGACGAAAAACCCATGCTCATTAGACGACTTTCTGGTGGTGGAGATGTTCATCAACGAAGGATTATGACCCACACCAGTTGGTCGGGTGGAATCAAAAGGTTCGCTGCATTTCGACCTCGAGAAACACCATAGTTCTTTGTCAGCGATGGGCTCCCTTGATGTTTACGTCATACATCATGGTGTAATCAGCATTCGATCATCTCCATATTGATTCGTTCTTTCTTTTGCGTTCTTCCAAACATCTTGTATTTGGAGTAGTGGAAATGCCTTAAGGAATGAGTGCAACCTTTTACTGAGAGAGAGGGACTCCTTTGTACTCCTTTATTGTAACACTCAATCTTATGTATAAGAGAGCGTCTTGTACCACTTCCATATATTTGATATAAAATAAATGTGATACTTTTTCTTGTCTTCTTATACGTCTTGAATTCCTTTTTTTTTTTTTGAAAATCAGACACATAGAAGTAGGGACTCTTGACTTGATAGAAATACAATAATTAACTTAACAAGTCAAAGTTGGGAAAATTCCATTTCAGGAATTCAAGATTACTGTCAGAGGTCTGAAATTAACTTGACAGGAGTAGGATGGTTCTTGTGGACCTGCCAATCTATAAATGAGAATGACAAGTGAAATTTGCATCCCCACAGAGGATTACAAATGAGTTTTCATCAGAGGTTTGGTATTAACTTGACTAAGACTCAGCTGGGGATTTAATGGAAACACTGTTAGAGATGTAATGTAACCTAACAATGTCTTTAAGTGGACTTGTTATTCTATTGAGAAGAATAATAAGTGAGACTAGACTCGCGGGGAATCTAGGAGAACTTTTACCGTTAGAGGTGTGATATTAAACTTAACGGGTGTGAATTGAATCTTGTCAGAAGTGTGATGTTAACTTGACAAGGATGTGAGTCAGAGGGTGTTATTAACTTGACTCAAGAGTGTTTCAGCTTCATTTGGGAAAACTGAAAGTGTCACTTTCATAGGTGTAATGTTAAACTTGACATTTATAGGTGTAATGTTAAACTTGACAGTGAGGGTAATGCTAGAGGTGTAATTTTAAACTTGGCATTGGTCATCTCGACTTCGACAAGGAAGTCCGAGGGAAAGTCATGGCCATAGGTGTATTGTTGAACTTAGCAATGAACTGTACGCTAGAGGTGTGGTATTAAACTTAGCATCACTCATCTCAGCTTCAATATGGAAGCCTGAGGGAAAAGTAACTGTCAGAGGTTAATATTGAACTTGGCAGCAACTCAATCACTATTAGAGGTATAGTGTTAAACTTAACAGTAATTTGTCAGAGGTGTGATGTAACCTGACAGTAGTCGATTTGCGGTATGAGCAATTTTGAGGATTTATCATTCTATTGATGAGAATTGACAAGTGAAGTTTGGAATGTCAGAGGTGTACTGTTAACTTGACAAATTTGAAGATTTGCTACTTCATATGGAGCTGAGACAAGTAAAGTTTGTACTCGCTGAGGAGTGTTGAAAATTTTCATTGTCAGAGGTATAGTGTTAACATAGCAATGATTGTATTTGTGGACCTACCCTTCTATGGAAGAGAATTGGCAGGGAATTTTGGGTAGAAAGTGAACTGAACTGTCAGAGGTTTAATAATAATGTGACAACTGTTGACTTTTTGGAGACATGAAAAATTTGCCGTTAGAGGTGTAGTATTAACATAACAGCGAGTATTTTTAAGAGTTTTTATTGTCAGAGGTTTAATATTAACTTAATAGAATTCAGTTCATTTCATTAAGGAGATGAACACCAGTATTTTTGTAGTCTTACCATTCTGTGGGTGAGAATTGGTAAGAGATTTGGAGGAAAGAGTGGGATCAAGTCCACTAGGATTTTTAACAAACCCTCAGCTATCAACGGATTTGGTGTGCCTTTACCAACTACCGTTTGAGTTGGGCTAGCCATGCTATTCCCCTCAGCATGATGAGTTGTCGAAAACTTATGTTGGGCTTAAAAGCCAACATTTTTCTCTATCCTGGGCCGTCGGAGGCATCGGATGTCAATCAGGAGAGTAACTAATAATAAAACCCAAGTTTCGCATTTTGTTTCTTCCTCAATATTTTCATCCAGTATCATGATGCAACCAGTGCTCAATCTAGTGAGGGAAAGAAACTCTTCTAGATCTAGAGTTTTAATCAGAAGTGCAGTATTAACTTGATCGGGGAAGTGTGCTATCAAGGATAGTATTTCTTCAAGAATCTGTCGTTGATTGGCATCATGAGTGTATCACCGTCTGAGGTTATGAGGCGAGATGCTCCATTTGAGTAGACTGACTCCACTACAAATGGTCCTTCCCATTTGGGTTGAAATTTTCCTTTTGTCTTATGTGTCATTACCATAGATCTTCTGACAGCTAAGACAAGATCACCTTTCTTGAAAGTTCGCTCCTTAACTTTGTTGTTAAAGACTCTGGTAATTCGAGCTTGATAGAGCTCAATTTGTTGTTGGGCTTGCAGACGTTTATCATCTAAAGCCTCCAGTTCTTGGAGTCATAGCTGATGTTTCTCATCATTTGTCATCTCTGCTGTCATGATGACACGTAGAGATGGAATTTGAATTTCTAATGAAAGTACGGCTTCACATCCATATACCAAAGAGAATGGTGTAGCTTTTGTTGGGGTTCGAACTGTCGTGCGATAGGCCCATAAGCATTCACCTAATTTGTCGTCCCAATCACGTTGGCTTTTCGAGACGAATTTCTTGAGAAGCTTGCCAATAGTCTTGTTAAAAGCTTCTGCAAGGCCGTTAGTAGCTGGGTAGTATGTCGTTGAGGACACACTCTGAATTCTGAACTTGTTGCAGAACCTTTGAAAAGCCTGACTGACGAATTGAGGCCCATTGTCGTGAACAATTCGTCGTGGCACACCAAAATGGTATATGACGTGATGTTTAACGAATTTGATTACATCAGATGTCTTTACTTCCCTCAAAGGGATAGCTTCGGCCATTTAGAGAAGTAATCGGTTATGGCTAAGATGAACCAGTGTCTTTTGGATGATGGTGGGCTTATAGGGCCGACTACGTCCATCCCCCACATCTCAAATGGCCAGGTAGAGGTTGTAGAGTGAAGATACCCTGGTGCTTGATGGATAAAATCGACATGGACTTGGCAGGCGTGACATCGTTTGGCATAAGTGATGGCATTAGGGATCATCCTGGGCCAATAATATCCTAATCTTCGGAGTCGATCCCCAAGCTTTGGACCAGGTTGATGAGCTCCACATATGCCATCATGCGCTTCTTTGAGTACATCCTGCGCCTCTTTTCGTGATAGACAGCGGAGCAAGATCCCGTCATGCGATCGACGATATAGTGTTCGCGTGATCGCATTATAGTAGAATTTGGGGGCTTTCCTTCTAATGGTGGACGTGTAACGCCCCGATCCTAAAGATACGAGACGTTATGGCGACGTACATACGCGAGGTGAAAACACGCTCACGCGTACGTTAAGCCTCAGTACAGTACATAACCTCCTATAGACATGGGTCCCAGCATGAAATAAGTACAAGAATATCTGCAGAAATAGGTCAGCGATCATAACAGATATGAAAAATAGGGACAAATAAGATAACAGAAATAAATGCCCAAGATACCTATAAATAGGCCAGATGAGGAATCTCCTATGTCACGCCAAGGCACTCTCTGCTACTCCGAGAACTCGGATCTCCAATCTGGGCACGCAAACCCAGGGTCGTCAGAAAAACTACCTAGTGAGTGGTAAAATGGAGGCAGTAATATATACATAATAATACAAGCACGATACTAATATATAATACATGATGTGGTACAAGTGATATTATATCATAAGCATATAGGAAGCAGTGTGAAAATATATGAACATGTCATCTTTGGTACCATCACTACCTAGCCGGTTATCATTAGGTCATGACTCTAATCATATCTAGTTTATATCATAAATAATGTTATCTAGTAGAGACGTAAAAGTAGTGAACATGGTAGTGATGTAAATGAACATGCAGGTGGGCATATGCAATATGAACATGCTACTGTGTTGTGTTTAAATAGCATATAAGCAATGCAAAACAGAATATATGTGATGCAAGCGTACATGTGCATGAGTAGTATGCCACCATAGGTTTCAGGTAGTGTAGCAAAGTCTACAGGTAACATGATAGCGGATACGATAATATGAACAGGAACAGTAACAAGTAAGCAAGATCACAGTGAACATGATAGCAGACAAAATAACAGGAACAGTAACAAGCTAGTATACATGTATCAGGCAAGTCATGTGATTGACACAATAGTAGAAATCAGTACCACCTGATATCTTAATCAATCTCTTCCAGTGTCCCATACCACTGGCAGTTCATACTAGAGCCCGCACTCCAGTCGAACCCATCCGAACATGGCCTACGAGTACCATTATCCGAACGAGAGAGTGATCAATAACAAGTGTTCCCGACGTTCACTATGGTGTATACTGTTTTATTATGTTAATTGGAAACCCATGGTCGAGGAGTTCTTATCGGGTGGATGTATCCCGTGCATACCCGGGATCACGGCCTTAAACGGACCCCTGGCTGCTGAGACCAGGGCCCTCCGCTAAGAGGGGAGCACGAATCAAGTAACGGGAGCTCATGGAGCTAGTGGTAGGTAGCACTACCGTCCCCTGCAGTGGGACTAACAATATGGATCCAGTACATCACCCGATAAGATCTAATCAACCGTCAAGTCTCCCCCATACTCAAGTTATCATTATTATCTGATATGTCCAGTCTACAATGTGACAAGAAACAACTACTGTACATGATACGGGTAACATGATAACTGGACTAGAGCTCTGTCGATAGCGTATAACAATATGACGGGAATCGGGAACAATATAACGGGAACCATATAACGGGAAATGGGAACAGTAGATGTGGAATTCCACATATCGCATATCAACAGCTCTCATGTCCAGTAACGGGAATATCTATATCAGTAACAGAAAACAATCATATAACATGAATACGGTAACATGGAACAATAATATATGTAGCATGAACGGGGATCCATCAAGTATATAACACAAATACAGTAACATGGAACAATAATACATGTAAGCTGAACGGTGATCCATATGACAAGAGTACAGAAACCATACATGCATGTGTAACAGTGCTACGTAAACATGATATGCATGGGTACCAGTGATAAGTAAACATGACATAATTGTGCACCGGAATTCATGTAACGATGGTCACAATCATATGACATGCGGTAGGCCGTGTATTGGTTTAGCCGTGTACCAGTGGAGCATGTATGTGTAGCTATAAGCCGTGTCATACCATCGTGATAGTACATGTAATAACAGTGTCTACTATAAAACTATACCCCGTGACCTGACAGTATCCGTGTAATCGTAGCCATAACATGCTATAATAGTATCGGTGTCTCCGTCTCTAGTCCTACTAACTCAGGCAATAACAGTGTCAGTGTGAATGACAATATATCATGTACTATATGGTACCAACATCTGGTTGTACTGGGTATATAGTGTTCAGTGTGTTTAGTATGTTCGGTTAATAATTACGGATACATATAGTTATGGTGTCCAATGTGAGGCAGGTACCGATGATCAGATCTAATCTAGTATGTCGGTCACCATCTTATGTTTAATGAATCGTTATACTAATCTTTTATTAATTACCATTTATTAACCGGTAATGACAGTTGTTACAATGAGTAAGATCAGTCAATCAATCAAGATACATGATAAAATATAATTTATAAAAGAAAACACTCACAAACTAGCTATAGGACTGTAGCTCTCGTTCCCACGATCGCAACGGATCCAGAATCGTCCGAATCGGAGTCCGGATGCTCCAGATACCGCCCGAATACTAAAATAATACAAAAAGGTTAATTATGTAATATCTAAAAAGATTCAGGGGGCTATTTGTAAATTTACAGGGGCTAAAAGTAATTAATAATTTTACAGGGGCTAAAATGAAATTTTACCTTAACGGGTCGGGTTTGGTGCAAATGGGTCGGGTTTAGAATGAAACCCGCACCCAAACCCGTTTGGGTTTTTACCCAAAAAGAGCAAGGGCAGCAGCAGCCTGCGCCCGCCGCCCGCGCCGCCTGGCGCGGTACCTCGCCGGCGCCCGGCCCCGCCGGCGCCGCTCTGGCGCCTAGGGCCGCCGGTCTTCACTGAGAGAGAGAAAATGAGAGGATGGGGGCTGGGCCGACGGTGGCCCAGGCCGGCGCTGCCTCGCCGGCGTCGCCCAGGCCGGCGGTCGTCTGGGGGCGCGCGCGGGGCCGGGAACTGAGCGGGAGAGAGAGAGTCAAGGAGGAGGAAGAGAGAGAGAGAAAAGGGGGAGAAGTAGGAGGGCCGGGGCTGGCGACGGCCAGCCCCGCCGGCGCCGCGCCACTGCCGGCGGCTCCGCCCCGTCGGCGGTGCGAATGAGAGGAGGGAGAGAGATGGGAGGAGAGAGAAGGAATGGGTTTTTAAAAGAGAGGGGAGGCGGTTGCTACAGTAAGGCGGTGGAGAGGCTTCGGGAAGAAGAAAAAGAAAAGAAAAGAAAAGAAAGAGAGAAAAAAGAAAAAAAAATAATATTTAATTAATATTATATTAGCCTAAAATTCGACCAGCTCCGAACGGCGCCCAAAAATTATAAAAAATAGGGAATATTATCCTGAGACGTAAGATGAAGACAGTTTCTAGAAATTCAAGACGGTTTGCAAATTAAAAATCCCGGAAGCTGTCCCGATAACGGGCGACACCGGTTTGGCCGGATTTTCGATAAATTTAGAAAAATTCCCAAAAATACCCGAACGTAGAGAACATGATTCTAAAACACACGGTGAAAGCGGATTCTAAATATTATACTCCGTTTGTGAAATAAAAATCAGAAGGCCGGTTATCGGTATAGGTCGACACTGACTACGGAGATTTTCCAAAATAATCCAGAAAAATTCCAGAAAATCCTGAAAAATTTAAAATATTAGAAAATAATTTTTGAAACTGAAATCAGCTAAATCGGACTACTACGGAGGTCAAATCAATTTTGTACGTCGTATCGCGTACCGATACGGTGATACGTACACCGGGGATCAGGAGGTTACATTTCTCCCCACTTATAAAAATTGTGTCCTCGCAATTTCCATTCAGGTGTGAGAACAAGATTTTCAACCCCAAAGTCTAAAGGTTACGGGTCCACGACACTTCCGCTGTGCACTCTGATATCTCTAAGGAACTCGGGATGGAGAAGTAGGGTAGTGAACCAATCCTAATGGATGGGAAGCAAGACGAAGCAAGGAAAGCGAGAAGAAAAATCGGCTGTTCTGCTGGACAACTAGAAGGAAGTAAGGAATCTAAACGGGTCAAGGAGTGAATTGTCAAGGTCATGGTATTCTTGTACTCGTTGCTGGAATCCCCAAATTCAGATACAGATCAGTTAATCTGAAGCTGCTTGTACTGTTGGTAAGAGCCCGAGTATTGATCCAGGTGGTTACCCACACCAGGTGTGAACCTAGGCTCTGATACCATTGTGTAAGGCCCCGATCCTAAAGATACGAAACGTTATGGCGACGTACATACGCGAGGTGAAAACACGCTCACGCGTACGTTAAGCCTCAGTACAGTACATAACCTCCATATAGACATGGGTCCCAGCATGAAATAAGTACAAGAATATCTGCAGAAATAGGTCAGCGATCATAACAGATATGAAAAGTAGGGACAAATAAGATAACAGAAATAAATGCCCAAGATACCTATGAATAGGCCAGATGAGGAATCTCCTATGTCACGCCAAGGCACTCTCTGCTACTCCGAGAACTCGGATCGCCAATCTGGGCACGCAAACCCAGGGTCGTCAGAAAGCGACCTAGTGAGTGGTAAAATGAAGGAGGCAGTAAGTAATATATACATAATAATACAAGCACGATACTAATATATAATACATGATGTGGTACAAGTGATATTATATCATAAGCATATAGGAAGCTGTGAAAATATATAAACATGTCATCTTTTGGTACCATCACTACCTAGCCGGTTATCATCAGGTCATGACTCTAATCATATCTAGTTTATATCATAAATAATGTTATCTAGTAGAGACGTAAAAGTAGTGAACATGGTAGTGATGTAAATGAACATGCAGGTGGGCATATGCAATATGAACATGCTACTGTGTTGTGTTTAAATAGCATATAAGCAATGCAAAACAGAATATATGTGATGCAAGGTGTACATGTGCATGAGTAGTATGCCACCATAGGTTTTAGGTAGTGTAGCAAAGTCTACAGGTAACATGATAGCGGATATGATAATATGAACAGGAACAGTAACAAGTAAGCAAGATCACAGTGAACATGATAGCAGACAAAATAACAGGAACAGTAACAAGCTAGTATACATGTATCAGGCAAGTCATGTGATTGACACAATAGTAGAAATCAGTACCACCTGATATTTTAATCAATCTCTTCCAGTGTCCCATACCACTGGCAGTTCATACTGGAGCCCGCACTCCAGTCGAACCCATCCGAACATGGCCTACGGGTACCATTATCCGAACGAGAGAATGATCAAATAACAAGTGTTCCTGACGTTCACTATGGTGTATACTGTTTTATTATGTTAATTGGAAACCCATGGTCGAGGAGTTCTTATCGGGTGGATGTATCCCGTGCATACCCGGGATCACGGCCTTAAACGGACCCCTGGCTGCTAAGACTAGGGCCCTCCGCTAAGAGGGGAGCACGAATCAAGTAACGGGAGCTCATGGAGCTAGTGGTAGGTAGCACTACCGTCCCCTGCAGTGGGACTAACAATATGGATCCAGTACATCACCCGATAAGATCTAATCAACCGTCAAGTCTCCCCCATACCCAAGTTATCATTATTATCTGATATGTCCAGTCTACAATGTGACAAGAACAACTACTGTACATGATACGGGTAACATGATAACTGGACCAGAGCTCTGTCGATAGCGTATAACAATATAACGGGAATCGGGAACAATATAACGGGAACCATATAACGGGAAACGGGAACAGTAGATGTGGAATTCCACATATCGCATATCAACAGCTCTCATGTCCAGTAACGGGAATATCTATATCAGTAACAGAAAACAATCATATAACATGAATACGGTAACATGAAACAATCATATAACATGAATACGGTAACATGGAACAATAATACATGTAGCATGAACGGGGATCCATCAAGTATATAACACAAATACAGTAACATGGAACAATAATACATGTAAGCTGAACGGTGATCCATATGACAAGAGTACAGAAACCATACATGCATGTGTAACAGTGCTATGTAAACATGATATGCATGGGTACCAGTGATAAGTAAACATGACATAATTGTGCACCGGAATTCATGTAACGATGGTCACAATCAAATGATATGCGGTAGGCCGTGTATTGGTTTAGCCGTGTACCAGTGGAGCATGTATGTGTAGCTATAAGCGTGTCATACCATCGTGATAGTACATGTAATAACAGTGTCTACTATAAAACTATACCCCGTGACCTGACAGTATCCGTGTAATCGTAGCCATAACATGCTATAACAGTATCGGTGTCTCCGTCTCTTAGTCCTACTAACTCAGGCAATAACAGTGTCAGTGTGAATGACAATATATCATGTACTATATGGTACCAACATCTGGTTGTACTGGGTATATAGTGTTCAGTGTGTTTAGTATGTTCGGTTAATAATTACGGATACATATAGTTATGGTGTCCAATGTGAGGGCAGGTACCGATGATCAGATCTAATCTAGTATGTCGGTCACCATCTTATGTTTAATGAATCGTTATACTAATCTTTTATTAATTACCATTTATTAACCGGTAATGACAGTTGTTACAATGAGTAAGATCAGTCAATCAATCAAGATACATGATAAAATATAATTTATAAAAGAAAACACTCACAAACTAGCTATAGGACTGTAGCTCTCGTTCCCACGATCGCAACGGATCCAGAATCGTCCGAATCGGAGTCCGGATGCTCCAGATACCGCCCGAATACTAAAATAATACAAAAGGGTTAATTACGTAATATCTAAAAAGATTCAGGGGGCTATTTGTAAATTTACAGGGGCCTAAAAGTAATTAATAATTTTACAGGGGCTAAAATGAAATTTTACCTTAACGGGTCGGGTTTGGTGCAAATGGGTCGGGTTTAGAATGAAACCCGCACCCAAACCCGTTTGGGTTTTACCCAAAAAGAGCAAGGGCAGCAGCAGCCTGCGCCCGCCGCCCGCCTGCGCCCGCCGCCCGCGCGCGCCCGCCGCCCGCGCGCCCGCTGCCCGCGCGCCCGGCGCGGTACCTCGCCGGCGCCCGGCCCCGCCGGCGCCGCTCCGGCGCCTAGGGCCGCCGGTCTTCACTGAGAGAGAGAAAATGAGAGGATGGGGGCTGGGCCGACGGTGGCCCAGGCCGGCGCTGCCTCGTCGGCGTCGCCCAGGCCGGCGCCGCCTCGCCGGCGGTCGTCTGGGGCCGCGCGGGGCCGGGAACTGAGCGGGAGAGAGAGAGAGTCAAGGAGGAGGAAGAGAGAGAGAGAAAAGGGGGAGAAGTAGGAGGGCCGGGGCTGGCGACGGCCAGCCCCGCCGCGCCGCGCCACCGCCGGCGGCTCCGCCCCGCCGGCGGTGCGAATGAGAGAGAGGGAGAGAGATGGGAGGAGAGAGAAGGAATGTGTTTTTAAAAGAGAGGGGAGGCGGTTGCTACAGTAAGGCGGTGGAGAGGCTTCGGGAAGAAGAAAAAGAAAAGAAAAGAAAAGAAAGAGAGAAAGAAAGAAAAAAAATAATATTTAATTAATATTATATTAGCCTAAAATTCGACCAGCTCCGAACGGCGCCCAAAAATTATAGAAAATAGGGAATATTATCCTGAGACGTAAGATGAAGATGGTTTCTAGAAATTCAAGACGGTTTGCAAATTAAAAATCCCGGAAGCTGTCCTGATACCGGGTGACACCGGTTTGGCCGGATTTTCGATAAATTTAGAAAAATTCCCAAAAATACCCGAACGTAGAGAACACGATTCTAAGACACACGGTGAAAGCGGATTCTAAATATTATACTCCATTTGTGAAATAAAAATCAGAAGGCCGGTTATCGGTATCGGTCGACACTGACTACGGAGATTTTCCAAAATAATCCAGAAAAATTCCAGAAAATCCTAAAAAATTTAAAATATTAGAAAATAATTTTTGAAACTGAAATCAGCTAAATCGGACTACTACGGAGGTCAAATCAATTTTGTACGTCGTATCGCGTACCGATACAATGATACGTACACCGGGGATCAGGGGGTTACAGGACGCTTCCTGGGGATCATCAGGAAGGATGCCATACAAGGCATAGTCAATGTAAGCCAATCCCTAGGCTCTGGACCGGCTGACGACTCAAGAGCTTCTTTGACTTGACAACCTCCTGTCGGCTTTTGGTGATCTTCAAAAGCGATTCTTGGGCAATACAAGTCGTGACTGTAGACAAGTATTTTCTCTACTACTCCAGCTGGAAGGGCTAAAGAGGCAGTAAGAGATGCCAGTACATCTGCATGCGCATTTTGCTGGCGTGATACATGGTCGATGTAAAAGTTTCCGAACCCCTCGGCCATAGAGATAGTCGCCTTATAATAGGGTATTAAGTCTTCATGTCTGACTTCGTACTCCCCGCGAACTTGGTTAACGATGAGTTTAGAGTCACCATATGCCTCGAGATTTTTAATGCCAATCTCATCGGCGATTTGCATTCCAATCAAGAGGGCGTTGTATTTCGCTACGTTGTTGGAGCAAGGCTCGGTTAATGAGAAAGCTCGAGGAATCACATAATTCTGCGGGGAGACGAGTACTATCCCTACTCCGACTATTACATGCTCTTGCGGACCTGTTCTCGATACACCATCGAAGAAGAGTTACCGCACTTGTCTTTCAAAAGATGTCTGGGTCAAACAAACTTCAACGACTTCGTTGGGAGATCCTCGTAGAGTTTGGTTGTCGTCAGATCTGGATGCTCAGCCAGGAAATCCGCCACCGCTTGTCCCTTCATGGCTTTTTGTGGTAAAAAGCGCATTTCATATTGGGATAGCAATATGGCCCATTTTGCCAGTCGACCGTTTGTGTGATGATGGCTTCGTCACGAGTAACCTCAAAGGGTTAATCCTTGATATGACGTTTATAGTCAGGCCTATCAAGTAGTGTCGCATTTTCTGGACAGCGAACGCCAATGCCAAACATTCTTTTTCGATCGGGTTATATCGATGCTCGGCTCCGATCATAGTCCTACTCAGATAATAGATTGCTTGTTCGTGTCCTTGATCATTATTCTGGGCTAGTAAAGCTCCTAGGGAATGATCCATCGCTCGGACATATATCAGGAAAGGTTTTCCAGACACCGGAGCTGTAAGGACCAGTGGTTGCGTGAGGTATCGTTTGATTTCCTCGAATGCTTGTTGGCAAGCATCATCTCAAATGAATGAGACACCCTTTTTCATCAATTTGGTAAAGGGTTGGCATCTTCCAGAGAGATTTGAGATAAACCTTTGGATGTATGCCAGTCATCCTTGCAATCCCCTAAGCTCCCTGAGGTTCCTTGGAGGTTGCATCTCCTGGATAGCGCGAACTTTTCCGGGTCTAAATGAATTCCTTTGGAAGTTACCACAAACCCTAGGAATTTGCCGCTGGTCACCCCCAGGAAGGATTTGGCGGGGTTCATCTTCAACTGATGTGCCCGCTGATTTCAAAGATTGTCTTCAGATCAGCTATGTGATCACCTTTGATGCGGCTTTTTACTGCAATGTCGTCAACATAGCATTCCACTGTTTTACGCATGTGCTCGTGAAAAATTGCATTCATAGCTCTCTGATATGTGGCCCCCGCATTCTTCAGTCCGTAGGGCATGACAGTATAGCAGTATACCCCCAGTGGTGTCCTGAAAGAAGTATGTTTTTCATCATCAGGATACATTTTGATTTGATTATACCCTGAGAATCCATCCATGAATGACATTCGCTCAAACCCGCACGTAATGTCAATTATGACGTCCGTGATTGGGAGAGGGAATTCGTCTTTGGGACAGGCCTCATTTAGATCGCGAAAATCAATGCAAATCCAGATCTTTCCGTTCTTTTTGGCAACGGGGACGATATTGGTTACCCAATTAGGATGTTGCTCTTCCCTAATGAAGCCAGAGTCTATGAGTTTTTTGACTTCTGACTGGATTGCTTCTATTATTTCTGGGCGGAACCATCGCTGCTGTTGTTTGACTGGTTTCACGTCTGAATTAATGTTAAGGCGATGCATAGCCACTCGAGGATCAAGCCCAGGCATGTCCTCATAATTCCACGCAAAAACATCTATTTACTCTCGCACAAGAGATATTAAATCTTCTTTCTCGGAGGATGATAGGCTTTCACTTATAAAGATGGGCTTAGGATTAGCCTCATCTCCCAGATTAATCTGGGCAACTTTATCCTCTGTGGGTGGCTCGCGCTATTCAAAGCGAGTATCCCAGAGAGTATTTAAGTGTTTGATCTAAGGATCTGTATCAGACTGGATCATCTCTTCATCTCTGTCTTCCAGGTGGCTTGTTGAAACCATATATACTGAAAGTTCTCTGAAGAGGTTACCAACACTAGCATCCGATTCCCACGATGACATACCAGATGAGTAGTTATGGTATAGTAACTTTTCAGACTCAGAGGCTGACGGAACTGGGGTTGACACATAACCCAAACCCCTGCGAGTTCGATGGTAATAATCAGGAGTTTTCCCTTTTGGAACGAATGACCGGAGTAGGGTTCTCCTTCCTTTGCCGAAGTTCAACCCAGGACCGTTTGCTAGATCATACCCCATGCTATCCATCATTCTGAGTATATTTGGCTCATAATGGGTGAACTAAGGAGGTTCATTCTCGCTTTTTGACTCTTCACGAGACATCAGCTCGGATTTGATTTGTCCAAAAAGGATTGGTTTTTGACCTTTGTGTCTTGCTGGGACCATGAATACTGATTCTTGCGCATCACCGACATCTTAGTACGTTTCGAAGGATGACTTCAATGGTACATGCATTGATGTCAGAGCATCCATTGTCGACCAGGGTCATTATCCACTTCGGTACTAGTGTCTAATGGCACTGGATCAGAAGCGAGCACAGAAAAGTAAGTCAAATTTAAATCTTCATTAATATACCACCCGCCTACATCATTGGCGGTGTTATTAACATCGAGCTTTTTAATGCTCATTACAAGTGGATCTAATTCCCACATGCATTCTTCTTTCTCTGGCTCAGTGTCAGCTTCATTACCAGAGTCTGGTTCCTCTGGTTGTAGGTTCTCGTTTGTTTCCAAGGAGTCCTGGTACAGGAGAGAGTCTGTGAAATAGTTCTCTACCCCCTTGAACGGATGCCTTTCTGCAATCAACGTTCGTACTTTCCCACTTCCATCGATGTATTTCATAACTTAGTGGAGAGTGGAAGGGACGATGGAATTACGATGAATCCAGGGTCGTCCAAGCAGCAAATTGTATGAAGTGTCGGCATCGATCACATAGCACGTCACTTCAGACTTTAAGTCTCCAATTTGGCATTTGAGTTTGATCTTCTCCATTGGGCACGTACCATTGGCATTGAAACCATAAATGATAGTCTGGGTGGCGCTCAATCGGTGAGTAGGAATCCCTAAATGTTGCATGACCCGGTGAGGCATAATGCTCAATGCGGATCCTGGATCTACCTCAATGCGGCTTACTTCAGATAATCCAATATTCCCTGTGAAGTATAGGGGCCGGTCATGTTTCGCCTTAACCTGCATATCACCTACCGTGAAGGTGATGCAGGGATCATTTTGGGAAGCATGGAGGCACTCTTCTACATCTTCCTCCCGTGGTCCACCCGGTATCTGGGTCATGAAGACCTCAGTATTAGCTAGGGCTTCCCTCAGAGCTTCTCTGGTTGACTTTGATAGCCTCAGGAGCTCGTAAAGGGTGATTCTGGCTGGGATATTGGCCAGTTGAGCCAGGACGTCGAAGCGGTAAGGTGTTGTAGATCCTTCAGCGTTGTCCTTTGGGAGAGCTTTTGAAAACCGAAGCTCCTTCTGCTTCTCCACCAGTTATTTTGCGGAGGGCTTGGCTGACTCTGTAGTGGGTTTAGGAGAGGTTGCCACCATTTCGTCATACTTTTTTAAATATGACTGACCCGATCGAGTTTCTGTCACGAGTGGTTTATTAGGTTCTACAGTAAGAACTATTGTTTCCTCTTCTGAATCAGTTAGTGAGGGAACATCGGTTTCTGCTTCTCGGGAAGAAGCGCACACCACATTACAGGATGAAGCTTTCGCCTTGCCTTTGGACCTTCTGCTGGTAACAGTGGTCCATTGCTGGCCGTCCACAAGGTCGGGATGAACCCACATAACTCCCCCCTGAGGTGTGGGGACAGGTACAAGACCCTTCTCTTGTTGATGATGAGGGTCCATATTGATCATTCTTAGTTCCCCTTTTGGGATGGGAACTACTCCAGAGGGTGTTGGAGGTTGTCTTCCAAACTGGAGGAATGATGTCATATTAGCCGTCACTTTCTTCTGCTCTGGACGGAGTTTTAATACCTCTGCATCAATTAGAGCCTGAAAGATGTCTTTGAAGACATAACAGCTCTTGGTGGGGCGTCCCAGCATCCTATGATACAGGCAGTAGTTAGGATTATCGGTTTTACTGACTTCTTCAGGACGTCTAGCTTCAGGAAGCTTCAATCTGTTGCTCTTGTTGAGTAACTTGAACAACGAATCAACATGTTCGTCTTTGAAGGAATACTGCTTATTGACGCGTGGCTGACTTGAAGAGCCACTTCCCTTGACCGGCTGAGGTTTGACAGGGGATTTGGTCTCTGTCGCCAAGTTATCTTTCCTCTTTGGTTGAAAAGATGTTTCTGGCGTGCGTCTTGTTGACCTTTCGGGTCTGGGCTTGTTTTCTTCTATCCTAACCCTGGTGACAATTTCTTCAGCCTCTTCACCTTGCTGGACCAATTGCTTCCAGGTGCGGCTTTCAACAACTCCTATTTGAGCGAGGAGCGACGTTTGTAGATTGTGGCGGCATGTTTCTACTAGGGTGACCTGGGTCATACCACTAGGACATCGGAATGCCATATTCTAAAATCTTTCTACAAATGATTTGACTGACTCCCCCTTTCGCTGCTTTGTGGCCAAAAGAGTAGGAATTGTGATCTCTGGGTCGTCTTCAAAAAAGCGTGTTAGGAAGAGCTTCTCCAGATCACTCCAATTTTTAATGGAACTTTCTGGGAGCTTCATGAACCATTCAAAGGCAAACCCTTTTAGAGTGCCGATGAACAAACATGCCAAGATGGCATCAATATCTACCACATTTCCCGTCTAAGACTTGAAGTAGTAGATATGTTGGTTCGGTGACCCTTTGCCGTCAAATGGCTGTACGTTCGGGGCTTTGAACTTGGGGGGGTATGGAACAAGGTCCCACTCGGCCGGATATGACCAGACCACTCCTGCTGCTTGGAGGCCTTTCAGATTAGTAAGGGCCTCGAGAAGTTGCTCCAATTGACTCATTCTTTTAGAATGAATCCTTCCATAGTCCGGGTTGCCTTCCCCCTTAGATGAGGATTTAGACAACTCAGAAGTAGATTGCTCTTTCTCCTCGATATGCACTGAAGATGAGCTTTCTCCCTCTTTTCGTTTGCCTTTAGACTTTTTAGAGGAGGTTTTGTCAGTTGATTTCCTCTTGTCTTCAAGCAATTGTGCCAGCATCTGTTTGAGGGAATCGATGGATTCTTGTTGAGCACGAATCATCTCAAATTGTTCCCTTTGGACCTGGGCTTGTTGCTCAAAGCGCCTGGCCGTCTCCTCAGGAGTATTTACATGTATATGAAGGCTTCCTTCTCTATGGAAGAGTTCGAAGCCTGCGACTCTGCAACGGCAGAATGTGAGTCATTTACTTCAATGCCCCGAGCCAGGGCACTGTAGTTGATCGGGGCAATCGCTCCAGTCCGAGTGCAAGTATGCCGATACACTCCTTCTGGTTCCGTGTCAGACTCATCGGAGCTGACCACTGGTTGTTTTCCCCTACTTCTGCTTGCCATGTTTGCAGTGATTTTAGGGTACTCCGTGTCAGAGAAGGTCCTCCTTCTGCGGGAGCAATATATTTTGGCTGATCGGGAAGTTAGGGTCGGCTGTCTGAATATCGACTGTCGGCTCGCATGTGAACTACAGCGGCACTCAGAGAGCATTGCTGTGATAAGCCGTTCACAGCAACAAGATGGAGTGATCAAACTAGCACTCCTCTTCTTTGTCAAATAATCTCTTAAGT